>JACXSJ010002240.1:0-51321 GCA_014851325.1 Pentalonia nigronervosa | reverse complement strand
GAGTGGGAGATTGGCCCACCGTTTCTCATTTAAATTGCCAATTTGTTTGTAATACCTTTTTAATAAATGGTGCACTGATCGTCTCGGTAGTCGTACTACCAAACGGTAAATTTCCTACCGAGATGATATAGTGTTTTGAAAAAAAAAAAAAAAAAAGGTTAGGTTAGGTTAGGTTAGGTTAGGTTCTCCCCCATGGGACACACCTTGACGAGGTGGGGGAGCTTGCGGGCCTCTAATTAGGTCTTACTAAGCAGTCCCGGTCTAAATTAGACTTCACATGTCGTCTCACCTTTACTGGTCGGACAGGCTTGGTCCACCTGCAAGCTCCTGCAAACGGACACAGGTGAAGGTAACATCGAAACAAATCCCCCTGGCAGTAGAGTAAAAATGCAAGGGAGAAAACCCTTTAAAAAACACAATATGGAGGCTCGTAGGCGAAATATTGTTACCGCATCAGGGGATTCGGACCCCCAGATGCCGGCAGTCGGGAGTGAGCAAGCGGGCTCCCGGCGGTCGTCATCCAACGACCGCAGGGGTATGGGGGTGGCCAGCCAGGCCCCCATCGCCTCCTCATCTACTAGCGCTGAAGATGCCGTGGACCTTGGCCCGTTCGCGGCATGTGACGAGATAGAGCTTGTTGGGATGAAGCTGTCCAAAATCGCTTCTGCCCTCAAGACTTTTTGCGGGGAAAATCGGAATGTTCACCAGCCGGTGAAAAAGTGGGCCACTGAACTGGTTGGTGTTGTTGGTGATTTAGACGTGAAGTTGGCGAGACTCAGGCGGAGTGTCGCGGGAATGGACCTCGAGTTGTCGGACGTTCACACGTCAATTAAGTTGAGGGAGTTTAACGACTCCCTCAACGCTAGTATGGTGGCGGCCAAGCAGCCTTCTGTCGATGCAGAGACCCAGTCCCCTTGCTGGTGGGACGTTGGACCTCCTCCACCATTGGATACTGGACAAGCTCAAACTGCGGTGACGGCCCCAGCCTGGTCTGAAGTCGTTCGTAGTAAGAAGATGAAGAAGAAGAGTAACTGTGGCAGCAGCAGCCAACATTGAACGCGACTCGCTCAAGCTGGATCGCTGAGGACGCGATTTGGAGGCACGCACTCGGCCTTGATCCTCGTTCCGGCAGATCCTTGCCGTAGACTGCTGGCCCTCGGTCGAGTGCGTGTGGGCATGGTCAACTGCCGACTTAAAATGGCAGAGCAAAGAGTGAGGTGTTTCCGCTGTCTTGCCTACGGCCACAAATCGATGGACTGCGCTGGCCCTGATAGGAAGGCGTGCTGCAAACGCTGTGGTGAGGAGGGCCATAAGGCTGCAAGCTGCGGGGCCTCAACGGTGGCCATAACTGCCTTCGCGAGGATTGTGAACGGCAAACAGAATGACGTGCATCAGGCAATTGTAATCTAGTTAAGCTTTATATATTGTAGGCCGAAGGCCACACCGATGGGGTTAGAGGCCCCTGTTTTTGTTGTATTTTTGTGATGTGCATTCGAACATTTTTTTGTATTCTATGTAATTTTTATGTTCAATAAATGATGGCGGCGCCGTGGAAGTAATGCGCAAGCGGTTCCCACGACGTCGTCGGTGCAAAACAAAAAAAAAAAAAAAAAAAAGGTTAGGTTAGGTTAGGTTAGGTTAGGTTCTCCCCCATGGCCCGCCTTCGGGAGGCATGAGCATGCCATCGGGCGCGTCCCCAGGTTGCGGATAGGGGAACTGCCTGTAGATATGCAGGGGAGCTGCGATATAAGCCATACCTTTGGAATTGGACGAATAATCAGTCGCGGACAAGCTCACCACCGGAGGACGGATCAGCCTCCGGTGTCTTGGAGGATCTCAACTAACTGACAGAAGAAAAGACAACCGATGCGAGGCTGGTATCGGTGGTGACGGCCTAGCCAAAGCACCTAAAGATTATGGCAGATACAACCAAAGAAAATGAGTCTCGTCGTGGGGCCCTCCTACTGGGAGGGGTCGAATCCCATGGGACGGCAACTGGGGGTGGGCTCGCCCCAAGGGTCGCATCAGCAAGCCCGAACCCATCTGAAGAGGTGTCCAGCATGGCCTCGTCAGTTGGAAACAACATTACTGCTGAGACAGTCGTACTCTCGAGTACGCAACGGAACTTGGACATATTTGGAGATTCGACAACGGTTATGGCAAAATCCCTCACTGAGAGGCTCCAGGAGTCTCAAAAGGCAGTTGTGCCTCAAACAAGAATGCAACAGCCCTTAATGAGGAGAGATGAGGATCCTCTCACTGCAGCTGTGAAAGCATTTAAAAACCAACTGATAACACAGCAGAATAGTCTAAAAGCACTCATTCAAAAGACAGAAGTACTACAATGCATGAGCGGTAAGTCGAAGAGCCCTCAGGTACTATCTGCAATTTCAGAGGTCGTAGATGCGATAGAATTCAACAGGACATGCCAAGAGAAGGTGGCGAAAGCTTTTAAATCCACCCAGCAACATCAACTGCAGTTGTCCCAGCAACCTCTCCCAGCCGAAGCAAGCGGAAGTTCAAAACCCATGAAGTGCTCTGCAACACAAACAGAAGCACACACGGATCTGGGTGTTTACGTATCTTCCCAGACAGAAGAGATGGAGAATTTGGCCCGGCCGTGCCACAAACTACCAAGAATCTCCCAGTCAGATACGAGCGGGAGTTTGTGCTGTGAACGCGACGTATCTATCACTGAAGAGTTGAGGAAGATTAACAAAACCCTCTCAGAACAAGCCCGAAAGATAGACACCCTTCATACCTCCATGCGTAAAAGAGACTCGGTCCTCCAAACTACATCCGGTAATAAATCTTCTATACATAGCGTCGCGCTGCCTGCAGATGAACATCCGATAGATGCAGCGGAAGGTTTCACCGTAATTGCACGAAAGGCCAGGAAGGAGAAACCCCTTACTCCCATTAATCCCTCCGCCCATAGGCGCATTAGACCCACCAAACAGCAGGCTGTTATTATAAATAGGCCCGAGGGCTCGGCATCCTATGCAGACATGGTTCGCGCCGTCAAATCGGCGGTAAAAGAGAAAAATGTGGAATTTGACATCACCACAAGAAAGGCCAAGTCGGGCAACATCATATTAGAGCTTCCTGATAAGGATCAAGCCGACGAGCTAGCTCTGACTCTACGGACTAAACTAGGTGAACAAGCCGGGATCAGACGCCCTGCTCCAAGTATAGCACTAATTATAATTGGAATAGAAGACTCTGTCGATGACCTCGAACTTAGAGCTGCCCTAGCAAACTTTGATGCTGAGCTGCAAGATATGAATCCCATCACGATCAGGCAGGGAAAAAGCGGCATCAGGTCCGCAGTAGTTAGAGTCCCTATTAAGGCTGGGCTCAAACTCGTGGACACTAAGAAGCTAAAGATTGGCTGGGGTTATTGCCGATTTAGAATGTTGCGTGATGGAGTTGTGGTATGCAATAAGTGCAAAGAAAAAGGACACCCGTCTAGCTCCTGTACTGGCCCAGAAAAACGCTTCTGCTTCCGTTGCAAGGTACAAGGTCATCTAATCGCAGCCTGTCCCGTCCCCTCCGAGGAGCATACGACTGCCAGGCCTATCCAAAATGAAGGAACTGCCGACTCCTGCAACACCATAAGGGGTGGTGAGGAGTGTTCAACCTCGTTGACATGACCTCCTTTCTTCAAATAAATCTTAATTGCTGCAAGGCGGCACAAGCGCTGGCGCTGCAACAGGCGGCAGAGAAGAACGTCGATTTTTTAATAGTCAGTGAGCCCTGCTCAACCAGAATTCAAACATGGCATTACAACGCATTGGGTAAATCAGCAATAGCGAGTCTCCGCGGTCACCCAGTTGACATTATTGGACCTTCAGAACCCGGGTTCACGTGGATCCAACTGGGATCTCTCCGAGTTTACTCATGCTACTGGTCCCCGACGGTGGACCCGAACCTTCTCCAATACCTAGCTTTCCTTAACAACCTGGAGTTCAGCATTCGCATGCACAACGGAGACTTACTCATTTGTGGCGACTTGAACGCCCATCACTCCGCCTGGGGCTGTCGCTCCAACAATAAAAAAGGGGACGCCCTACTTGACCTTATCCAAGCTCTGGGCCTAGTAATCTGCAACATTGGCAACTCCCCGACGTTTGTACGCGGCACTGGATCTTCCGTAATAGATATTACCTTAGCTTCTCCACGCATAGCTGCTAAAATGACAAATTGGGCGGTTCTAGACTCAATCACTCTTAGCGACCACTTTTATATTCTATTCTCACTGCAGGACCCCCCCAACAACACAGTTGGCCGTCCTCGGATCCGGAAACTTCATGCCCCCACCTTCAGTAATTTTCTAGCAACCAACAGGATTAAAACCCCCAATTACCACTCTGATGTGGATCAATCGGCAAATTCCCTGTGCTCTGCTATCTACGATGTTTGCAGCCTAAACACATCTTCTTCATTGGGGAAAAGAAGAAGTGTTCACTGGTGGTCCCCCAGCCTCGGCATACTGCGTAAGACGGCTAATCACCTTCGGCGCGTTTTTCAACGTAAACGCAAACGCTTCGGTCCACAAGCCTGCGAGATAGAAGAGGAGGCCTTTAAAACGGCAAAGCTGGCCCTCATCAAGGCAATCAAACAAGCTAAAGACCAGGCTTGGAAGAAGCTGTGTGACGAGGTAGATCGTGATCCATGGGGGAAACCTTACCAAATTGTAATGGGAAAAATGAAGATAAGACTAAACATTCCCGGTCTCAATCTCCCAGGTCGACTATCCTCAATAATACAGGAGTTATTCCCCTCCCACTCAATGAGACTCCCTCCCATCTGGCAATCGCCAACAATTCAACTAGTACGCAACATTACCACGGAGGAACTGAAGACTGCATGCAGCAAACTCAAGAACAACATTGCCCCAGGCCCCGACGGCATTACGAATGAAATTCTGAAGATTCTTGTGTCCAAGCAACCTGAACCGCTCCTGGACCTCATGAACTCCTGCCTTGCACAGTGTCGCTTCCCCCATCCATGGAAGGCGGCTAAGTTAGTGCTCCTTAGGAAGGGGGATAAACCTCTGGACTCTCCGTCGTCCTACCACCCCATATGCCTCCTCAATTCGGCGGGGAAATTATTTGAGAAGATCTTGGAAGGGCGTATCAAGTCCGAACTGGCCAATGGCGACGACCTGGCGGACACTCAATTTGGCTTTCGAAGCGGGCGTTCCACCATAAGTGCGTGAATGCGAATGATGAACTACATAGACAACGCGCCGGACCTGAAGATCGGAATCCTCACCTTCGACGTAAAAAATGCGTTCAACTCAGCGTCATGGGAGAAGATCCTCGCTGCAGTTGAACACAAGGGTATCTCTCCAGCTAATCTACGTGTTCTTAATGATTATTTTAAAGATCGGACTCTCATAATAACAACGACGAATAATGATTCGCCCGTCTCACTAGTCTCCAGCGGGGTACCGCAGGGCTCAGTCCTCGGCCCAACCCTCTGGAACATTTTATATGACGGTTTGCTGCGTGAACCACTCCCCTCAGGTGTAGGCTTTTTGGCCTATGCTGACGATGTGGCTCTAGTAGCAAGGGGAAAAGACGTTATTGAGCTCGAGAGACTACTCTCAGCAGGGGCGGAAATAATCGACAAGTGGATGGTTGATACCGGCTTAGAACTAGTCATTCACAAGTCCGAGGCTATGGTCGTCACCAAAACAAGAACCCGCAACGACCTGAACATCTCTATTAAAGGAACAGCAGTCAACACCGTCACTAACCTGAAGTACCTCGGAATTTATATAGACCAAAAGCTCAATTTCACCGAACATGCATTTCGAGCGTCAGCCAAAGCGGGTAAAGCCGCGTCAAATCTGTCGAGAATTCTCCCCAATATGAGTAACGCCAAACCTCGAAAACGCAGACTCTTAGCGGGGGTCGTCCAATCAATTCTTCTGTACGGCGCCCCTATATGGGCCGGCAGGATGTCCCAAACCGGTTTCAAAGAAATGGCTAAATGCCAACGCAGAATAGCGCTAAGAGTCGCTTCGGCTTATTGTACAGTCTCGGCGGACGCTGTCCTCGTTATCGCTGATATTCCACCCATCGATCTACTCACAACCGAACGCCTTGTTTCGTTCAACCTAGCGCAGGCGGGCATGCCACCACTCCCCGGTCGTGGCAACATTCTGTCCTCTTGGCAGTCTCGGTGGGAGTCCTCAAATAACGGAAGATGGACTTTTCAATTAATTCCCGACATAAAGCCGTGGTTTCAAAGACCTTTTGGGGAAATTAACTACCACATCACCAATGTTCTATCGGGCCATGGATGTTTCCCCGCGTACTTGAACAAGATCGGAAAACTCGATAGCCCAGAATGCTGGTTTTGTGACGCTCCTATCGATGACGCTTTCCACACTACATTCGTCTGCGATGCCTGGCATGGGCCAAGATCCCGCCTGAACACGTTCCTCGAGACTGACATCAGGCCGCAAAACTTAGTCAATCTTATGCTCCGATCCAAAGACAACTGGTGTGCAATCAACCAATTCATAGTCGAGGTAATGAAGAGGAAGGAGTCCGAGGAGAGGATTCGCCAAGGAGTTCCGGTTCCTCACTAATTTGTAGTTAAGTTTATCTATCGTGTGGGCTGAAGGCCAAATTTAAGAGGTTAGAGGCCTCTCACTATTATAATATGTATTTGTATTTATTGTATATACGCTGTATTGGTTGTTTCATTTTTTCCAATAAACGATGGGCACTGGGGGGTGAAATGACTTGCGTCAGTCAAAAAAAAAAGGTTCTCCCCCATGGGACTCACCTTGACGCGGTGGGGGAGCTTGCGGGCCTTTAATTAGGTCTTACTAAGCAGTCCCGGTCTAAATTAGACATCACAAGTAGTCTTAACTTAATTGGTCGGACAGGCTTGGTCCACCTGCAAGCTCCTGCAAACGGACACAGGTGAAGGTAACACCGAAACAAATCACCCTGGCAGTAGGGTTAAAATGCAAGGGAGAAAACCCTTTAAAAAACACAATATGGACAGCAAACGCAGAAATATTGTTACCACCTCAGGGGCCTCGGAACCCCAGAGGTCGGCAGTCGGGAGTGAGCAAGCGGGCTCCCGGCGGTCGTCATCGAGCGACCGCAGAGGTATGGGGGTGGCCAGCCAGGCCCCCATCACCTCTTTAGATACTAGAGCTGCGACCACAAAAGGTGGATCTAAGGGGACACTGGTTAACTATGATTCTGGTAATAGCACCGCAACAGATGCAGAAAGGCATCTAAAGAAGAGCCTAGTCGCCCACGAGGGTAGTATTAAATTGTTGGCGTCGAAAGCCGCATCGGTGGAGTCCATTGCTGAAAAGGTGATTCGCTCGGAACAAGCGAAGAGAGTGATTTATGACCTACTGAAAGTCATACAGGGCCTGAAAGACAGCCACGATGTGGTTATGAAGTCATATAATGCAACAGTTGAATCATCTAAGAAGGAAGAAGTAGCGAAGCGTAAGATTATTGACAGTGTACAAGCTCAAGCTAGTCCTGACACTGCTGAGTCTGTTACTCAGACCCCTTGCTGGTGGTACCTCCCGCCCCCCACCTCGCATATAGCCAGTAATACTAATGCTGGCCCTCCATTGAGTAACAACATGCCGTCCCCACCTGGTGGGTTGGCGGAGGTTGTAAAGAGAAAGGGCAATGCCGTTGCCGCAGTTGACAACGGGAGGCCCACTGCTGAGAAGCCCAAAACCCTAAAAAGGACGCGTCCTGCGGCGATTCTCGTGGAATCTGAAGCTGATGACTTCCCAGCCATTGTCAAGAAAATCCGGGAAGGCGTATGCCAAGACATTGTTGGCAGCAGCGTAGTAGGTATGAGGAAGACGAAGACTGGCGGATTGCTCCTAGAGGTTAAAGGCAATCCTGAACATGTGGAAGCCGTACGTGCTGAGGTGGTGAAGACGGCTGGTGTCGGTGTTGGTGTCAAGTCCTTGCAGCCTAGATTGATGTTGGAAATCCTTGACCTGGATCAATGGATCGATGAGTCCGAGCTTGCTGACGCAGTTGCGAAGGCAATGGGTGTTGACAAGGGTTTGCTGAAGGTCGTTTCGCTAAGGAAACGACACGGGGGCACCCAATCTGCGTTGGTGCTCGCCCCAGCAGTGCCTGCTAAGGGAGTCCTATCATTAGGACGTCTAAGAGTGGGACTGGTGCATGTAGAACACGTTTGGCAGAACAAAAATTAAGATGTTTCCGGTGTTTAGCCTTCGGGCATGTGATGAAGAATTGCGAGGGCACTGACAGAAGACTAGCCTGTAGGCAATGTGGTCAGGCGGATCACTACGCCAAGGATTGTTCTGCAACAGGCCTCGAGGCGTTACGTTTCAATGAGGTATTGCTAAGAGAGTCATCTGGATATCGCGGAGCAAAGGTCCAGGCTTCGCCTAGCGCTGCCCTTGATGCTGGTACGGCGCTAACCCGGCCAATGTCCATTAGTTTGGGTACTCCCGCGTTTGCGGAAGTCTTCAGGGAAATCGGTTCGGATGAAGAATTAGAAGATTTCATTGATAGTCCACTTAGATAAGCTTATGTTGTAAGCCGAATGGCTAGAATAGAGGCATAGAGGCCCCAGTTTATTGTAATTGACATGCAATTTTGTCTACATTTAACGTGTATTTTGATGTTGTTATTTTTTATGAATAAATGATGACGGCTGAGGGATGAAATGACTTGCGTCAGTGCCACCCTCAGCCGTCGATACCGAATGTAAAAAAAAAAAAAAAAAAAAAAAAAGGTTAGGTTAGGTTAGGTTAGGTTAGGTTAGGTTCCCCCCAACGGGACCCACCTTGACGCGGTGGGGGTGCTTGCGGGCCCTAAACGGCCTTACCAAGTGGTCCCATACCCGGCTGTGACCTTAACTGGTTGGAGTCGGAGCACGGATAGCCGGTTCTTACTTTCACTGGTTGGAACCGGCAGGACTAGTCCACCTGCTAGCACCAGCAAAAGGACTCGGAAGGAAACCGTAAACCACCACCGGGGAGGCTGATCGACCCCCAGTGTCCAAGTAGATCACAACAAGAGGGAAAAAAGGACAGGCGTCGCGAGGCTGGCGACGCTAGTGGCGGCGAAGCCACAACAACCCTAAAATATGATGGACGCAGAAAACAGAATGGAATCTCGTCGTGAGGCCCTCCTACCGGGAGGGATCGGACCTCACGGGACGGCAACTGGGGGTGGGCTCGCCCCAGGGGTCGCATCAGCAAGCCCAACCCCAACTGAGGGGGTGTCCAGCACGGCCCCAACAGTTGGTAATACTACTGCTGAGACAGTCGTGTCCTCAGGCACGCAACGGAACCAGGCTTCAGACTCTAGAGATAAAAGGATACGATTACAAGATATGTCAGGTTCTGACGGAGATCCGGCTGTGAACACGGAAGCAGGCGCAGATCCGGCAATTCGAGCAGACAAGAGGATGGTCATTGACATTAGCGCGCTCAACGAAGACGAACTGTTGTACAAGCTCCGGGGGTACATTAACCCTATGTGTGCCTTCGCCCAGAGCACAAGAAACGTTCACAAAGAGTTAAAAGAGACCCTTGCGAACACCAACAAAATTATGGTCCAATACACCAAAGTGCGCAGGCCAGGGCGAAAAAATGACCCAACAACAAAAGAATACAAGAATACCTGCATGCAGACACAGGAAAAAGCACAGGCCAATTGGTCCACGGAACACGTAGCGAATGCAGAGCCTGCACAAGAACACACGGCTTCCTCCCCAGATTGGACTCGTGGTGAGTTCCCTGCTTGCATTGAGGTGCTCCGGGATATAATGACAAAACAGGGCGAAGCAATTGGAAAGCTCGCAGTACAAGTAGAAAGGATACAAATGCAACAACACCAACTACAACAGCAGCAAATGACGACATTACCGAGGCAGCAGGCCCAACAGGAACCGCAGAAGAGCCAAGAAAATCAATTAAATCAGGAGCAGGAGGCTCAGAGCCACCAAAAAATTTCCAAGAGGCAGGCCCAGAGACAACGTTTGAAACGGAAACAGAATATAAACACGGACCATCAAGAGGCACTAGAGGTACCGAAGGAGAACCGGTCGTCTACCCCCTATCCAGAGGGAACTGGCTATGCTAATTGGAGGGCGGTCAAGGGAAAAGGCAGTGGTAAAAAGCTGGTCAAAGTCGCACCAGATGCGATCATCATAAAGATAACTGATGACAAGACGTACACCGACACGCTAAAAAATCTGAAGAAAGGCCTTAACGATGCCGGGTTAACGGATGAAGTTAGAATGTCAAAGAGAACAAGGAGTGGAGACTTATTCCTGCAGTTAAAAAAGAAAACTAGCAAAACCTCTCAAGTAAGAACCATTGCAGGAGACACAACAGGAGCTGAAATCTATCTCAAGACAACCACAGTCGCTGTAGAGATACGAGGACTGGATATAGATGCAACTACAGAAGACATAGTCAACGCAATTTCTGCTAGAACAACGAACGCCATAACAGCAGATAACATCAAGGCGATCAAATCCGGCCACGAAGGGAAATCAACAGCAGTAGTCATCCTGCCGGCTAGAGTAGCAAATGATTTAGTCAGAGGTCCTCGGCTGCGTATCGGGTGGGCATCATGTTCAATAAAAATACGCACCCCCATGATCAGATGCACCCGATGTCTTGACTTTGGACACAGGAAAAGTGCGTGTGCCGGACCTGACCGCACAGGAATATGCCTCAACTGTTGGAAGCCCGGGCACACAAGAAAGGACTGCGACGCAAGGGCAACGTGTGGCTTATGTGTAGAAAACGGTGATGAAAATACGGGAGATCATTTTTCTGGAAGTGGTAAATGCCTGACGTTCAAGCGATTCCTAGCCAACGGCGGGAACGAACGATGACCAGAATACTACAAGTAAACCTCAACTGCTGTAAGGTGGCGCAGCAGCTGCTATTGCAGACAGCCACCGAAAAGAAAGCCGATGTAATGATCATATGCGAGCAAAACAAGACACTGCCACATTGGTAGTCGGACACAGAAGGGAAAGCCGCGATCGCTATCAACCAAGCGATAACTCCTGAAGAAACAGGCAACCCAGGTAGAGGGTATGTGTGGGTCAGAATACGAGGGATCCGAATATATTCCTGTTACATTTCCCCAAACATCACGATGGATGATTACAGGGACTACTTAGAGCGGCTAGGAACAAGCATAAGATCAGAACCCGGAGAAGTCATAATAGCTGGTGATTTCAACGCGAAGAACGCAGAGTGGGGTTCAGCAGTAAACGACCAAAGAGGATACGGGCTGGCATCCCTGGCTGCCTCCTTGAATCTAAGTGTGTGTAACATCGGAAACGCCCCAACGTTCGAAAGAGGTTCGAGCCACTCTATTCTTGACCTGACATTTGCCTCGCCGCTTACAGCACGAGAAATAGCTGACTGGAGCGTACTAGAAGAAGAAACGAGAAGTGACCATAAATATATCTTCTTCAAGATTGGGGTGCATGACCAAAGACGGGGCCACTGCCCCACAGGATGGAGCCGGAAGAAGCTCGACTCAAAGAAACTCAAAGACTATTTAAAAAGCAAAGAGATACCAAGAAATCCTAACCAACTTATGGAAATCATCACGGGAGCGTGCGACGCGTCTATGCCAAGGATAAAGTTCACACGCAGCTACCACAAGCCACAATACTGGTGGACAGAGGAAATAGCAGAACTAAGGAGAACATCATTAACGGCAAGAAGACAATACCAAAAAGCAGCTAAGAGAGGTCCTGCTGAAGAACCAAAACGTAGGTATAAAGAAGCCAAGAAAAGTCTTCGGTTAGCAATAAGGAGAAGCCAAGAAAACAGTTGGAAGAAATTATGTGAAGAAGTTGACAGCGATCCATGGGGGACACCCTATAGGACAGTTATGAGGAAAATAGGTAAGCGGCAACCAGTACCCATGAAAATGATCCCTGCTATAATAGCTGAACTATTTCCGAACCACCCGGCGATAGAAGAAAACGCAAATCGACCATTGACGCCGGCACCTGCTGTCACTCTACATGAAATACAATTGGCGAGCAAAAGATTACTTCCAGGGAAAGCACCAGGACCGGACGGGGTGCCAAATGAAGCGCTGAAGGTGGCGGTCCGGACACAACCGGTGATATTCCAAGAAGTCTTCAGCCAGTGTTTAAATGGAGGAATCTTCCCAGACCCATGGAAACGATCAAAATTAGTGCTACTACGGAAGGGGGACAAACCGGCAGACAAACCATCAAGTTATCGTCCCATATGCATGCTTGATACAACTGGGAAGCTGTTCGAGCGAATAATTTCTAACCGCATAGAAGAAGCCATGGCCAAGGAAAAGACAGAACTAGCAGACAACCAATATGGCTTTAGGAAACGTCGGTCCACGATCGACGCTATTAGCAAAGTCATGGAGGTGATAGCAGAAGCCGGACGAGGGACGATAAAGCAAAGACAGCTCTGCGTCCTGATTACGCTCGACATAGCCAATGCATTCAACTCGGTGTCGTGGAGAGCGATAATGAGTGCAATGATCTCTAAAAGAATACCAGAGTACCTCATAAATGTTATCAAGAACTACTTTAGCGAGAGGAAGATACTTTATGGTGAAGCGCAGGAAGAGGTGAAGCTCTCAAGTGGAGTACCGCAGGGATCCGTTCTCGGCCCTCTGCTGTGGAGCATAATGTATGACAGCCTGCTCACTACGAAAATGCCGAAAGGAGTCAACCTGGTTGGATTCGTAGATGACGTGGCTGTAGTTGTGAGATCACGGAGGGTGGAGCATCTCGAAGACATCGCCAACGAAGCTCTTGGAATTATACACGACTGGACAAACGCGCAACAGCTGAACCTAGCCGCACAGAAGACGGAGGCAGTCATGGTGACGAGAAAAAAGGGGTACCGGAGACCAACGTTTGAGGTAGGAGGCCAGCATATCACTACTAAAAAATCTGTTAGGTATTTGGGCATAGTAATAGATTCAGGACAGAGGTTTAAAGTTCACGAAGAAACAGTTGGTGCTAAAGCAATGAAAACTGCACAGGCCTTGTCAAGGATACTACCTAACATCGGAGGGTCGTCAACAGCTAAGAGACAACTATTATCTAGCGTTGTCCATAGCCAATTATTATACGCCGCGCCGATCTGGGAACCCCTATTAAACCGCAGAGCAGATAGTGACATCCCAATCAAGGGAGATGCTGCTACACATATGAAGGCAGCACAACGGCAAATGACATTGAGGGTTACCAGAGCATACTGTACTGTATCTTATGAAGCAGCAACGCTAATAGCTTCAATGACCCCGATCACGCTGATAGCGAAAGAGCGTTCTCTAGCACATAAAGCCGCAAACAGAGCCCAGGCGCTAAGAGAAGCTCGGAAGGAGACTTTGAAGACGTGGCAACATGAATGGGCAAAGTCTATAATTCCGGAAATACACAATTGGCTGAACCGAAAGCACGGTGAAGTAAACTACCACATTACACAAGCCCTTACTGGGCACGGATGCTTTGCAGATTACCTACATAAATTCAAAAAATTGAAATCACCGAAATGTTGGTTCTGTGATGAAAAAGAAGACAACGCACACCACACACTGTTTATCTGTGACGCTTTCGAATACAGTCGCAGAGAATTGAGATATAAAATCGACGTAGACGAGATTAATGAAGAAAACTTGATCGAACTGATGGTGAACACAAAAGAAGGATGGACCGCAATAGAAGACTTCATTGTCAACGTCATGAAAAGGAAGGAAGTCAAAGAAAGGAGGAGACAATCAGTGCCAACGTAACATAAATATAAGATTTATTGTAGGCTAATTGCCAAAAATAGAGGGGATAGAGCCCCTCATAGTATTGTAAAACAAATGTAAGAGCGCAGCCTAGGGGGATTGTCCCAAAGCTGACTCACACGTCGATTAGTAATTTCTATTAATAAATGAGGCAACTGAAGGGTGAAATGAGGGAACTCAGTACCACCCTCAGTTGTAATAGATTGTAAAAAAAAAAAAAAAAAAAGGTTAGTTCAGCGGGCAGTTCAGCGGTGGCTGTTGATGTGGTAGGACGCATGTCGCTCTCCAGTTATTTCTTCTTGTCTTTTTGGAAAATTCTCCGTTTTTTGCGTGCGTGGTCTCTTTCGACGCATTAAGTCGCTCTTGTTAAAACGCTGAAAACCGCGTGCAAATCCGTCGCGTACTTTTGGAGTTATCGCGTTTTTTTGTGTTGCCGCCGCGCATTGAGCCGTGCCATAGTGTTACGTACAGTCTTGTTATTCGAGTAAAGTGCGTCAACGGACTGGACCTGGTGTTGTGTCGGCTCGAAAGACCTGACTGACACACCCCCCTAGTTGCGCCCGAACGCTCTGGGGTGCTGAACTTCCCCCTTTTTGGCGAAACTTGCGCGGCCTTGGTGCTGCACTCCAAGGCGGACCACGGCTGAACGGCAATACGTACTACCGCGCGCGGTAGCTTGGTGAACGCAGCTCACTACGACGAATCTAGTGGTGTCATCGCCGATAAGTTCCGACGTCTTAGGGGTAAGTTATTTGCAAATCTCATTTAGCCCTATACTGTTGCATGGCCGCCCGAAGCCGCCGCCCGTAAAACGGAAATCCCGTAACAGCCGTGTATCCGGCTGATCGGATTAACAGCTGATCCGATAAACAGCTGTGATCCGAAAAAGAGCTGTTAACGTTATCTCGTTAACTCGTTTGGACTTTTGGCGCAGCGAATCTGTGAAAGGGTACAACTGACGGGTAACAAACGACGGGTGACCAACCGTCGTTGATAAGAAGTTGTGGGGAAATTGTCGTGGGATGAGTGTCGCTGGATCATTTGTACTAGTGGTAAATTGTTCCCCATTGTGGTTCAGTTGTCGGGGGACTTTTGTTGCTTAGCTCATCTGTCCTCTGGACGACTTGTTCCCTAGACTTTTGTTCCCCAACTATTCGGATCGTGGTTTTTCCTCGGGAGTTTGTGGTAGTAACAAAGGGGACAAGGGTCGCCAGACCTCCCCCTTGCCATGGACCCCTCGGGAGCTTCCATTGACCTTGCTGCTTCTGACCAGTCGTCCTATGCCAGGGTTAAACAGCTAGGTAGACAAATAAAGATGCACGGAGATGGGCTGAAGCTACTGACGGACAGATCTATGGCTGTGGAAGCGATGACTGATAAAGTTATTCGCTCAGACCAAGCCAAGAGAGTCATTCATGAGTTGCTCGAAATAGTCCAACGCCTGAGGACTAGCTATGAGTGTGTTACGGGTGCCTTTAGGGGAGTATCTGAAGCGACTAAGGAAGAGATCATTAAGAGGCAGAATCCTGATGGTGGGGTATTAGTGCGGTCTAGCCCTGCTACTGCTGAGGCAGGTACCCAGTCACCTTGTTGGTGGGACAACGTTTCCCCCATTCCTCAGTTGAACTCCGGTCATGGCCCACCTGTTCCCCCTATGGGTGCTGGTGTCCCGGTTCAACCTTCAGACTGGTCAGAGGTGGTAAAAAGGAAAGGCAGAGCCAAGGAACCAGCACCTGCTGTTCCTGCGGGCAAGGAGAAAGATGTGGGAGTAAGGCCCAAGACTGTAGGTAGGATTCGCCCCTCGGCGATTCTTGTTGAGCCCGGCTCAGAGGACTTCCCAGCCTTAGTTAAGATTCGTGGGGGGGTTAGTAAAGAGGTTGTTGGTAATAGCGTTGTTGGAATGCGTAAAGCTAAAGACGGTGGATTGCTCATTGAGGTGAAAGGGGATTCCGGTCAGGTTGAAGCGGTGCGTGCGGAGGTTTCCAAGACGGCTGGTGCGGGGGTTGAGGTGAGGTCTCTGCAGTTTAAACTTTTACTGGAAATACTAGATTTGGATCAATGGTTAGAAGAGGCCGAGCTGGTTGATGCGGTGGTGCATGAGTTCGGTGTCCCCTCTGACTCGGTTAAGGTCCTTTCCCTAAGAAATAGATATGCTGGTACCCAATCCGCCCTCGTTCTGGTTCCGGCGGAATCCTGCAAGCGAGCCCTCTCCCTCGGTCGGCTCCGTGTAGGGCTGGTGAATTGTAGGATTCGCCCCTGTGAGCGGAAGATTAGATGCTTCAGATGCTTGGCCTTTGGGCATGTATTTAGGGATTGCGTGGGCATCGATAGACGGACGTGCCGCAGGCGCTGTGGTAACGATGGGCACTATGCCAAGGACTGTCGGGCGGCCCCCCAAGAGGCGGCTGTGTTTTTGGAGACGTTGCAGTGCAAAACGTTTAGCAACCGGGAGGACAAGGACCTTGATAGTCACAATAATGATGGTTAATTTTCTACAAATCAATTTAAATGGTAGTTACGCTGCAGAACAGATTCTTGCCCAAACTGCAGCTGACACTGAAGCAGATGTACTCATTGTTAGTGAGCCGTTCCGGCGTGTTGGTAGTGCCGACAAGTGGATATATAGCCTTGATCGCAAGGCTGCGGTGGGTATATCCGCCAGGTCGACTATGGTTCACTGTGGTTGTGGCTCTGGCAATGGGTTTGCATGGATATCCTTTAGGGGACTTTCTATATTCAGCTGCTATTATCGTCCCAGCGCTTCTATTGAAGATTTCCTGGTCTTTTTGGGAGACCTGGAGGCTGCCGTTCGTCCGCGAATTGGCGATGCTGTGGTTCTTGCTAGCGACTTCAATGCCTGGTCGGTCTCATGGGGTTCAGTTGCGGACAACTCTAGAGGCCTTCTACTGTGTGACTTGGCCGCGAGCTTGGGTCTATTGACTGCTAACCGGGGTAATACGCCCACGTTTGTTAGAGGTATTGCCTCCTCTATTATTGACGTGTCCTTCTTTTGTGGCCTCTCCATAATCGACTGGCGCGTGCTGGAGGAAGACTCCCTTAGCGACCATGCGTATGTTTGGTTCCGCTTCGGCCCGCTGGCCACTGGCTCCTGCAATCGAGACTCAAGAGCTTTCTCTCCTGGGTGGGCGGTGAGGAAGTGCGATACTAATACGTTGGCTGAGTTCTTGATTTCCCACTCGCCCCTAGAGGCCACGGAGGGTTCTCCAGTTGCGCGGGCTGTTGCCTCTGCAGACATGTTGAATGCCTATTGGTGGATGTCTGTGATGCCTCGATGCCGAGACGAGGCATGGGGCTCCCGAAGAGACGTCCTGTTCATTGGTGGACGGATGATGTTGCTACGCTACGCCGTACATGTCTGGCCCTTCGGCGGTCGTATCAGTCCACTGTCAGGCGCAATGATCAGCTCGGTGTTGCTCCTGCTAGGGCTGCTTTCTCGTTGGCTAGAGCCAAACTACGTCGTGAAATTAAGAGAGCTAAGTCTCGTTGTTGGTCAGACCTTTGTGCTTTGGTTGATTCCGATCCCTAGGGTAAGCCCTATCGATTGGTGACAAAGAGATTGGGCACCCGTTGCCCTAGCTCTATCCCTCCTGATTTGATGCCTACGGTTGTGGATAGCTTGTTTCCAGCTGCACCTATCACTAATTGGGCAGATGAACCCCTTTCTGCGGTTACGGACATTTTTGGCGTCTTTGATTTTGGCTTTAATGAATTTGAGTTTGTCAAGACTATTCCAGAATTCTCTGTTGATGAACTTGTTGCGGCGGCTAAGAGGCTTCCGCCTAATAAGGCCCCTGGCCCTTCGGGTATCCCGAACGAGGTATTAGGCCACCTTATTCGAACTCGCCCGGCGGCTGTGCTTGATGTCTTTAATACCTGCCTTATAGCTGGCACCTTTCCTTCCTGCTGGAAGAGGGCCCGGTTGGTCTTGGTGCGCAAGGGGCCGGAAAAACCCCCAGACTCCCCAGCGAGTTATAGACCCATCTGTCTTTTGGACACGCCGGGTAAGCTCTTAGAGAGGCTTCTGCTCAGTCGCCTTCAGATCCATCTCGAGAAGTGTGGCGATGTGGGCCTTTCGCCGAACCAGTTTGGCTTCAGGAGGGGACTCAGCACTGAGTCTGCTCTGGAGAAGGTCCTTGGTATTGCTGCTGCGGCGCCTACCACTTCAAGGATGAAAGAATTATGCGTTCTAGTCACCCTGGATGTTAAAAATGCGTTTAACTCGCTTAGGTGGCCCGTCATCGATCGTGCCCTCCGCGCGATTGGCACACCGGAATATCTTGTCGATATCATTCGTTCATGGCTTGAAGACCGTTCTCTACTAATTGGAGATGATTTCTCTACTCATCCGGTTACCTGTGGTGTTCCACAGGGCTCGGTCTTGGGCACTACCCTGTGGAACATTGCCTATAACTTTTTGCTGAACATGGAGGTTCCTGCTGGAGTGCATCTGGTTGGATTCGCCGATGACCTGGCAGTTGTTGCTGTTGCGGGCTCTGGTCCCTTTCTTGAAGATCTTGTGAACCCAGTTTTGGACCGGATAGACACTTGGATGACTGCTAATGGCCTGCAATTGGCTCATGAGAAGAGCGAAGCTGTCATGCTCACCCGGCGGACTGCCTTCACTCCCCCTAGCCTGCGTATTGGTGGCCACCCTATTGATGTGAAAAAACAACTGCGAAACCTTGGAGTCATTATTGACCAACGTCTGACCTTCTCGGCGCATATTGATATGGTGGCCAGCAAAGCTTCTCGTACCTCTGTTGCTCTGTCGTCATTGATGCCCAACGTTAGTGGCCCATCACACTTGAAACGGAAGCTTTTGGCATCAGTTACGGTGAGTCAACTGCTTTATGCTGCCCCCGTCTGGGCTGCACCGGTTGCTGACTCGACCAGGTCAAGGTGTAGGCTCATCCGTCCCCAACGTATAGTGGCTCTGAGGGTCATCCGTGCCTATCGGACGGTTTCCGACGAAGCGGCACTTATATTAGCTGGAATGGTCCCTGCTGATCTTTTGGGCCAGGAGAGGCTGAGAATTAGAGACCGTCTTCGCCTGTCGCGTGATGCTGGTGCACAGACGATGTTGCTGTCCAAAGTCGCTATTAGGAATGTAGAGCGTTCTATTACTATGGGTATGTGGCAAGAAAGGTGGGCAGCGAGCCCTAAAGCAGCGTGGACTCGTCGCGTCATCCCAGATGTCAACAGGTGGATGTGTAGGATTCCCTGGGTTCCGCTCTCGTTTCATATGACGCAAGCCTTGACGGGGCACGGGTGCTTCCAGGATTATTTGCATCGAATGAACAGGGCACCCAATCCACGCTGATGTCACTGCTCTGCAGATACAGACACGGTGGAACATACCTTGTTTGAGTGTCCGGAGTGGGCTGAGTGGAGGGTGGCTATGACGACACGTCTTGGTCATCGCCCATCGTCTGAAGATCTTCCGAACCATGTCTGTGGTCCATCACCCGATTCCCTCCCAGTCGATGCGGTGGAGAAGAGATGCGCCCTGGAGAATGCGGAAGTTTCCTCCAGATTGTTCTACGACATGGTTGAGAAAATAATCTCTAACAAGGAGGTGCGTGAGCGGGAATGACAAGCTCAGGCTAACTTTCCGTGAATTGTTGAAGGACATTTTCTCACATTGGTACTGTATATATTGGATTGCTGTATTGAAACTATTTAGACTGTATATTGTTTTGTAATGCTGTAGTAGTTTATTATTATCTGGTATTTTATTCCTGTATCTATGTATATATGGTAAGGTTATTATTCATATTTTTATTTTTGTCACTGTACACTGTATGTTGTATTTTGTTGGAATCTAGTTTAAGTGGTATTTAGATTGTAAGCAGCAGGCGTATATGATACCTCTGCGAATTGTATTGTACTAATATTATCATGTTATATTGTTATTCATATTGTTATAGATTTATCTGTTATATTGTTATTCATACTGGTATTGATCTTATGTGTTATCACCAGGTGGTACCTGCACTATTGTAGTTTTATAACTTTTTGTAGTTTATATTAAGCACTATGACTGTATCATATTTTAAATTGTTTGTTTTTGTCAATAAACGATGGCGGCGCCGTGGAAGTAATGCTAACGCGGTTCCCACGGCGCCGTCGATACCAACAAAAATCCTGTACCGCTCCCGTGTTTACCCACCCGTTCACGAGTTCTGGTGCTTCGTTTTTTACGCGCGTAGTGCCTATCGCTGCGTCTCGTCTCCGCGCATCGTCTCGCGAAAACAGCGTGAAAATCGGGTAAGTACTTCCTGAGAAATCTCGATTTTTCTTCCTGTCACGAGGTCTTAGCTATCGTGCTACGCACTCGCAGTTGTTTTGCCATTAAAAAGTTCGCGTTCGGGTCGGTGTCGGTTTTGAGTCGACCCAACTAAATACCAGCTCCCGACGCGCACTTTTAGGCCTCCGGTGCCGTCGCCGCGCGACCAGGGGCTGGGAAAACCATCCTTTCCTGCCCCCCTAATTTCGAGCTGTGACTCTCTCCACAACTATTGTTCATCGCCGCGAGACACTTCCGTGAGTTGCTCGGGCCCTGACGTCTTCATGGACAACCAATTTGTACTTCTCCGACAGGGATTCGGTAAGTAAGTCCAATTTGAATTATTCCCTATCTGCTAACACGGCCGCCGTAGTTGTCCTTGCAACCACGTACGCGAGCCGTTGGGAACTTTTGACGTTTCGTCCTTTTGTCGGCTTTTCGCGCGTCCGTCAAGGAGAATACAAAGTTCCCGTTAGCAAAAGGCGCGAATTTCAAATCACCTCCACGGTGGAGGTAAAGACGTTTTGGTCTTGCAAACCTACACGGAACCCCTTAGACCATTTTGGTTTACGCCAATTTGTTCCTTAGGGTATACTGGCCCCCTCGGTACTAAAGGGTACGTAAGCCCCCTCCCACCACCATTTTCAAACTCCTATATCTCCGGGAGCTGAGCTCGTGAGTCCTCCAAACATAGTACCAGGCCTCTTGAGAACCAGGTGGAGACACCCACTCCTTAGGGAACGGGGCACCCCCTCCCACCCCATTTTGGGTTACGCTTTTTTTGTTTTTGTTCGAGCTTGGGAGGCTCTAGGAATTACCCCACTGCGGGGAAACGCGGGTTTTTTTGGTTTTAGGAGATTTTGTACTTCTGGTGGGTGTTCTGATACCTACGGATTAGCATGGAATACCATACCTTCTCGAGGAGAGGTTGGAGACTGCCCTCGGCGATGTTGTCGGTTGGATGTCGGATAATGGCCTAGAGTTGGCGATCGACAAAACTGAGGCGATCCTGTTTACCAATCGTAATAAACACAAAAAAATGACGGTTAACTTCTGAGAGTACCATTTTGAGTCTAGGCGAGGAGTAAAATATTTAGGCGTCATTATGAACCCTAGACTCCACTTCATGGAGCACGCTGAGTTGGCTGCAAAAAAGGCTTCCGCGACCTGCCGTCAGCTTATGCAGATCCTGCCAAATCTGCGAAGTCCTAGACAGCGGACGAGGAAGGTTCTCGCGACAGTGGTAACTTCTCGACTACTATATGGTGCTCCGTTCTGGGTACCGTCCATGAGCGTGTTGGCCATGAAGAAGATGGAAGCGGTTTATCGGAGAGTGATGCTGAGGGTGGCCTGCTGCTACCGGACAGTATCATACGATGCGGCTGCTGTCGTGTCCAGTATGGCACCACTCGCTTTGTTGGCCGAGGAGAGGCGTTTAAGGTATGAGGGCGTCCTTAGCTGTGCCGCCAGGGACCTGCTTACAAGGAATGGCAAGTCTCTTGGGACTCCTCTCCGAAGGGCAGGTGGACCCACCGTCTGATCGGAGATGTCAAACTCTGGCTGGATAGACGCATGGAGAAGTATCGTACCACCTCTGCCAGTTGGTCACAGGACACGGATGTTTCGGCGAGTATCTACACCGCTTCTGTAAGTCCGACTCCGACACCTGCGCGCTTTGTGGTTCATCACCAGACAATGCGGAACACGCCGTGTTCGCATGTGATGCCTTCCACAAACACCGTCACGAGGCTTGTGTTTACCTGGAGATAGGACGCCTCACCCCCGACAACATCGTGGACATCATGTTGCGGTCCAACGCGGACTGGCTGAGAATTGCCACTCTGGTGGGCAGGATCATGGTCACGAGGGAACGCGAGGAGCGGAAGAGGCAACAAGCACCTGGATGACATGAGGAACCGGTACGAGACACGAGAGCGGCGGAATAAAATCGGCTCGAGAATCTTGGCGGAGAGTACGGGGACTCCAGAGCGGCGGGCTGGGACCGGCTCGAGAAGTTGTTTTTTGCTATGGTATAGCCAGGATTCTCCTCCACCTTTAATTTTGTGTGATGTATTGTACTAAGTGAGGGCTCAACGGCTGTAGGACTTGACTTGGTCATGTCCTACCCCGAGTGGGTCTCACAATCGCTATTCTATAATCGTGTAATACTACGTTACATCCAACGGCCGCGAGACTGAACTCACGTTCTGTCATGCCCCGAGTGGGTCTCACAAATCGATCCTTTTCATAATTATTACCCAAGTAATGCAATGCATTTCATCCGGTGAGGACCCAACGGCTGCGGGACTGAACTCACGTTCTGTCCTGCCCCGAGTGGGTCTCGCTATTCTTTAACTCCGTTTTCCAAAATGTAATGGTCCGCCATTGATTCGATAAGCTACTGGTATTACTAAGTTGTATATATCTTGTATATTATTTTAGATTGTAAAAGACTTTAGTTAAATGTTAATATTGGAGCTGTATATACTTATATTTGTATTTTTATCGCTATACGTAGTTAGATGTCACGGCTGTATATTTTTTCTATGTCAATTTTGTTATGTAGCTAGTTGCACGTTTGTACATTTGATAGTTACTTGTTACATAGTAAGTTATTACTGTTGTATATAATCTCTTATCTATTATTGTAATGTAGTGCAAAAATTGTTCGCGTTACCGTTGCATCTATTTTTCTTTTCCTGTACCTACATGTAATTGCTTGTATATTTTAGCGTAGTAATTCATTATTGTTGTATATACACTTATAACTAGAACTGATATGTAGTGTAACCAATTGTTATGCAGTGCTACTGTTGCATGCGTTATTTGTAACTTTTACTATGTAAATTGTTTTTTGCGTTCAATAAACGATGGAGCAGAGCGGAAGTAATGTCGACCGACAGTCCCCGCTCTGCTTCGATTTCAAAAAAAAAAAAAAAAAAGGTTAGGTTAGGTTCCCCCCACGGGATCCGCCTTGTCGTGGCGGGGGGCTTCAGGGCTCTTAATTTAGTCTTACCAAGTGGTCCCGGTCTAAGTTAGACCCAACACAGAGTCCTACCTTAATTGGTCGGACAGGCCTGGTCCACCTGCAAGCGCCTGCAAACGGACACAGGTGAAGATAACATCGGAAACAAATCCTCCTGGCAGTAGGGCTAAAACGCAAGGGAGAGCTACCCTCAAAAATTCTTTATGGATGTTACTAACAGAAATAAAGTTACCACCCCAGGGGCCTCGGAACCCCAGGGGTCGGCAGGGGTGAGTGGATCCGGCCTAAAAACCGGGTCCAGTGTAACGGGCTCGCCCCGGTCGTCATTAAGCGACCGTGAGGGAGATGATGTAGAGTTTCTTGGTATGAAGGTGTCAAAGGTTGTCGCAGCCTTAAAGACGTTCTGCGCCGACAACAAAAACGTGCATCAACCGATCAAGAAGTGGACATAGGAGTTGGCTGAGGTTTTTAAGGAATTTGACCCCAAGATGAGGAAACTCAGAAGAGAAATATTATCCATGGACAGAGAACTGTCTGATGTACTTACTGTAGTGCTGTTATAGCCAAAAAGCCTTCCTACGATGCTGGGACCAAATCCCCCTGACGGTGGGACGTGGGGCCACCAGCACGGCCGGAAGCAGATCAAGCTCTAATCGAGGCCACTTCGAGTATCCAAAAAGAGCCGAGCCTTCAGGCGCAAATGGCTAACCTGAAACACAACCATTAAGCAGCAGTATAAAGCTCTGAACAACCTGCTTGCAACCACCGAGCACCTGAAAATAACCAGGGAAAAGACTAAATCTCCGATAGTAGTGAGGGATATCGACGGGGTCATGGAGTACGCGGAAGCCCTAATGACAAACACGACCAGCGTTCACAGCACCTTCTATGAAGCCGAGAAGGCAACAATAAGAGCTCAGAAACAGGCAGAGAGTCCAGCGAACCTAGCCAACCAAGAGGCCATCCTCAAAGCTTGCGAGGACCTTAAGGCTAGGTTAGGCCAACAGCAAGAGGACCTTAAAGATATGAGAAGCACTAGGATCAGTCCGGCCCCCAGCTACGCCTCCAAAACGGCAGAATACCTCAACAGGCACAGAGAAAGCCCCACTAAGATCAAAAGTGACACTCAGCCGGGAACTTCGCAAGAAGAACAGCCGGCACAAAATTGGACAAAGGTCAACAGGGCAAAACCTAAAAACAAGTCCGTAAAGAAACCGCCACCTGGAAGAACAAAAAAAGACAGGAAGCCTCTCCCAGATTCCATCGCAGTTAAGCCTGAGAACGGGGAAACGTACTCCGGCATCCTAAAAGAAATCAAAGAGAAAGTAGACATCAACACCATCGGGTCTCAAATATCGTCCATTAAAGAAAGTCGGAACGGCAAGATAATCATACGGCTGAAACAAGAAGACAAGAAACGAGAAGAACTAATGGAGGCGCTGAAAGCAAATCTGGGCGTCCGTGCAGCCATCAGAGGCCTAGTCAGCCAAGACGACATAGAGATTCAAGACTTAGACAGCGTCACTACTGAAGCTGAGGTCGAGGACTGCATCAGATCCACCCTAGGACTACCTGCAGGCGACACCTAAAAAAGTCAAGAACATTCGCCCGGCACACGCGAACACACAAAGAGCCACGGTGAGGCTTAAGAGCGCGGATGCCATAGAGCTCGCGAAGAACGGCCGAATAAAGATCGGGTGGATCTGCGCGAGGGTGAGACTCAAAGCCATCACCACCAGATGCTTCAAATGCCTGAGATACGGACACACTACTCACACGTGCAGAGGCCCGGACCGCGCCAAGGCCTGCAGCATATGTTGCAGCGAAGGCCACAGAGCCGCAGCCTGCACGTCGCCTCCAAAATGCGCAGCATGTATGGATAGAAACGAGCCCACAGACCACTACCCCGGCAGCAGCAAGTGCGCTGCACACCGTATCGCACTGTCAAAAAAGGAGTCAAATCCAAAAACCGAGAAAAGGGAGCCAGGCGCACAGTCTGTCACCAAAAACCAAACATGAAGAAGAAAGAAGGAGAGGAAAGGCGAAGACAAGTCCAGCA
The DNA here is from genome assembly GCA_014851325.1 of Pentalonia nigronervosa. Taxonomy (NCBI): domain Eukaryota; kingdom Metazoa; phylum Arthropoda; class Insecta; order Hemiptera; family Aphididae; genus Pentalonia; species Pentalonia nigronervosa. The sequence continues at coordinate 26,155 of JACXSJ010002240.1, read as the reverse complement.
AGTTTTGACCAACTTACAGTAAGATTAAATTGTACGCCGAAGGCGAAATTAGAGGGGACAGAGCCCTTCAATACTTGTAAACGCGGTCAAGGCAAACTAACTGTAAATTTTATAAATAAATGATGAGGCGTGGGGGTGAAATGACCGCGAGGTCCGTACCACCCCACTCCTCGATGCCATGTTAAAAAAAAAAAAAAAAAAGGTTAGGTTCCCCCCACGGGATCCGCCTTGACGCGGCGGGGGGGGGGGCTTGCGGGCTCTTAATTGAGTCTTACCAAGCGATCCCGGTCTAAGTTAGACCCAACACAGAGTCTTACCTTAATTGGTCGGACAATCTTGGTCCACCTGCAAGCGCCTGCAAACGGACACAGGTGAAGGTAACACCTATACCAAATCCCCCTGGCAGTAGGGTTAAAATGCGAGTGAATGAAATCACTTAAAAAACCCAGTATGAACGTCAATGACAGTAATATTGTTACCACACCAGGGGTGTATCGGACCCCCAGGTGTCGGCAGTCGGGAGTGAGCAAGCGGGCTCCCGGGGGTCGTCATCCATCGAGCGCAGGTGGATGGGGGGGGGCAGCCAGGCCTCCATCTCTCCCCATGTTACTAGTGCTGAGATAGCCGCGACAAATGCGACAAGAGCTGTTGATAAGCCGCCAGCTGATATGAGGTCACCGCTTGTTCACTCAATGGTGGATAATATAGACAAAGCCGAAAAACCGAGGGTTATAAATATCGGATCGTGGAATAAAGACCAACTCTTTGAACAAATCAAGGAATACATCTCTCACATGACAAAATTCGCTGCTAGCACGAAGAACGTCCACCGTGAATTAAAGGATACACTAGGTAAAACCGGAGTGCTACTAAACCATTACGCTAAAGTAAGAGTAAAGGGTACCGGCGAAAAGTCCAAACTACTCAAAAAAGATAACAGCTCGGACACAATTATGCATACTGTTTCAAGCGATACGAGGACGTTGGATTTGCATCGGCAGATTTAAGACACCCTTGCGGAAATGCAAAATACACAAAGAATACAATACGAACAGCTCCAAGTTCAACTAGTCAGGCGGAAACCATACGGGACTTGACAAAGAAGGTCCAATACTGCCATTGCGCAAGTCCGAACGTAGAGCTATCGAAGGAACATCAAGAAGAGCAGCACTTACAGAGACCCAATTGCGAGAAGGGGTTGGAGCACAGAGATGACAAAAAGATGGATGCTGTGCTCAACGAAATTGCAGAGCTTAAGAGGGATGTAGGTACATTACGGACTACTCTAAAAGAGAGAGATCAACGGACGACAACTGCTTGCTCTTTTTCTCACGTCTCGACGCCAGTTGAAAAAGAGATCGAGGAAGACGGGAAAAAAGCTGCAAAAAGGGTTACCTGACAAGCACCGGAGTACAAGAAGAGTCAAACGTCGGAATCTAAGAAAGAGTCGAGGGTGCCGAAGTCTGTCCAAGAGCGACAACCCCCGTTTGACTACGGCCATTCCAGTACTGACAATACGGTTGGAGAGGATGCAGCAATTACATCAGATGACGAAGTGTGGGAGACGGTTCGTCGAAAAAAGATTAAGAAGGTAGCTAAAGCCAGATGCCCCAGGAAGAACGTCCCATTTGGAGTGGGCAAATTTCCCGTGCACGGGACGAGAGCGCAGAGGAGCTGGTGCGAAGGATGACTCCTAGGACGGAAGCAGTCACTATATCAGAACCCAAGGAAGGAGTGACCTACGCATCGATCATGAAAGAAGTCATGGCTAACGTCAAGCTCTCTGAAATAGGGGTGGAGATACAGGCAGTTCGAAGGACAAGGGCAGGGGGTATCCTGTTGCAAATCAAGAGTAAAGACGAGGCTGAAACATTATCCGGAAAGCTGCAGACTGCCGTGGGCGAGATAACGAAGATTGGCAGACCCACTATGACCAAGCCAGTCTTGACCACGAATGTACCAGATTGGATGGACGATGGCGAGGTGGAGGATCAGATAAGAGCCTCGGACCCTAGCCTGACAGGGGTACCAGTTAAGACCAGAGAGAACACCGGAGGTGGGAAAGTGGCCATAATCGACATTCCGATGGAGACTGCGAGTAGGTTGGCAGATATGGGTCAGGTGAAGGTTGGTTGGAGCTTGTGCAGGGTAAAGCTGCTGGAACGGAAAAAACCCACGTGTCGTAGATGTCATAGATCTGGCCATTTTAAGGTCGATTGCAAAGCTACAGAAGCGGAAAGGCTATGCTTCCGCTGCAAACAAGAAGGCCATCTCATCAAAGATCTCGCCGCCAGCAAGGAAAAATGTTAGAAAGAAATGCTGGCAACCATCGACGCGGACCCATGGGGCAAACCCTACAAATTGGTCACCCGCAAGCTCCAAGGTCCTCCAGCGACCACAAACATGGACATTAACGCTGTGCTGAGGATAACTGACACCCTGTTCCCAATTCACCCTCCTGTAAACGCTCAAATCCTGACGGTGGAAGTGGAATTTCCTCTCTTCTCGGTCGAGGAGGTAGACAAGGCAGTTCATAGAGCCCAGCGGAAATCCACAGCTCCGGGCCTGGACTGTATTACAGGACGGATACTAAGCCTCGTCCACCGACTTCATCCTACAATGTTGACCGGACTCTACAATCAGTGCGCCAGAGATGGTATTGTACCAGCTAGCTGGAAAAGATCAAGAGTAGTACTACTGAAGAAGGGGGGTAAGCCGGAAGATAAGCCTTCATTTTACAGGCCGATTTGCCTCCTTAACGTTGTGGGGAAGGTCTTGGAGACGATGCTTGTGGCAAGATTGGAGGAGCACATTAAATCCAGAGGCGGCCTGTCGCCCAACCAACATGGCTTCAGGAAGTCGACCTCTACAGATGATGCAGCCCGGAAACTGCAGCAAAAAATCCTGGCAGCTATCAACTTTCGGTCCGATAAGTTTTGCGTTGCCATAAGCCTGGATATTAGGAACGCGATTAATTCTATTGGATGGACAGAGGTCATGTCGGCGTTGAGCGCCCTGGATGTTCCTGCATATATCCTGCGAATATTCCAGGATTACTTCCGGAGAAGGACAGCAGAAACCCAGGCAGGGAACTATAGGAATGAAGTGCGCGTAACATGCGGTGTGCCTCAAAAGTCAGTAGTAAGTCCCCTTTTGTGGAACATAGCCTACGACAGGGTGCTACGCCTGCAGCTTCCGGCAGACGTCGAATTACTGGGCTTTGCAGATGACACCATGGTCATTGCATCGGAAAGATCCATCGCGGAACTGGAGGTAAGGACCAACGAGGCGCTAGGACTCATCTCCGAAGAGATTAGTAGGCTTGGGCTGTCGTTGGCGGTGACCAAGACGGAGGCGGTGTTGTTCACTAACAAATACAAGTACGCGAACCCTAATATCAATCTCAACGGACAGACGTTGGAGATGAAGCAGCAAATGAAATACCTGGGGATGGTGATCGACCAGAGGTTATTGTTTAAGACGCACATCTACGAAGCCTCCATGAAAGGAGAGAAGAAAGCGAACCTGCTAGGACGCCTGATGCCAATATCGGCGGCCCGAAATAGCTGAGAAGGAAGCTGTACGTAGCAGTGATACAGTCTGTGTTCTTATATGGCGCTCCATCCTAGGCCGGCACGCTAGAGTACGTACCCGGCAACGTAGAGCAAATAAACCGTGTTCAGCGCAAGGCGCTCCTTAGAAGCATATGCGCGTACAGTACGGTGTCCGGAACCGCCGCAAATATTTTGTTTGGCGTGCCTCCAGCCGACCTTCTGGCTATTGAGCGCAAAGCGGTGTTCGACGAGAGGAGGTCCGGCCGTACTGGAGGAATCGCAAACGGGTAGCTGGACCAAGCTCCTGATAGCTGACATAGAGTCGTGGTGTAGCAGGCGTCACGGATGTCTAGACTTTCATGTCACCCAGCTGCTATCTGGTCATTGCTGCTTCGGGTAGTACCTACATAAGATCGGCAAAGAACAGTCTAGTATATGTCATCATTGCCAGGATGAGAATGACACGCCAGAGCACACGTTCTTTGAATGTCCAGCGTGGGACGAAGATAGGAGGGAGATGGCAAGCGTGTCTGATTCAGGAGTGGCACTAAGTCCAGGAAACATCGTCTCGTTTATGCTGTCTGGCCCGAAAAGGTGGGAAGCACTAGCAACGTATGCACGTAACGGGTTACTCACCGCCAAGGAAATAGCTGAACGAGAGAGAGAGAAAAGCCGGGTGGCCCTCGTGACAGAAGACTAAGATAACTTAGTTGAGGAAATTTATTGTTGGCCATAGGCCAGAACCTGGGTGGTTAGAAGCCCCCACATCGATGTAATAATCTTGTAGTCTAATATTTTATATGCCTTGTAATGAATAATTTTGTTGTACAATAAACGATGCGGTCGTGGGAGTAGCAATGCTCACGCAGTTCCTCCCACGATCGCGATAAAAAAAAAAAAAAAAAGTTAGGTTAGGATAGGTTAGGTTAGGTTGCGAGGCGGCATCAAGCTAATGGTCGACGCCCCGTTTCGTGGTGGATCGAGCGTATAGGCTTACTCCGTAAAGAGTGCCTGAAGGCGCGTAGGCTCTTCCAAAGAAATAGGGCGAGATTAGATGTCCACGGCAGCCAAGTTCTTGAGGAGCTGTGGAAGGACAAGAGGAGAAAATTGGCTGTAGCGATTAAGGAAGCCAAGGATAAGTGTTGGGCAGACCTCATTGCCACCATTGATCACGACCCGTGGGGAAAACCCTATAAAATAGTAATGAAACGTATTAGGAGACAGAGACCAATCACGGGTATCCAGATGCCGGGTAGAATAGATGCCATCATAGATGCCCTTTTCCCGTCAGTGCATAGACCGAGTCGCCTCACGGCCACCCAGGCCAATGAGGGACCACTCGAACCTTTCTCTATGGCCGAGCTGACCGCTGCAGCGGGCTCCCTCCCGAATGGTAAAGCCCCAGGGCCGGATGGCCTAAACAACGAGTATCTTAAAGCAGCAGTCTCAGCAGACCCTTTCCGGTTCCTGCACACCTTCAATACGTGCTTGGCGAGTGGGAAGTTCCCGCGCCGATGGAAGGTAGGCAAGCTGGTCTTGCTGCAGAAACCAGGAAAACCACCGGACGCCCCTTCCGCGTTTAGACCGATCTGCTTGCTCGATGGGTGTGGCGAAATCATCGAAAAAATGTTGGTGACGAGACTCCGGAACCACTTTGAAAACAGCGGCGGAATGGCACAGAACCAGTATGGCTTCCGCAAAGGTAGATCAACTCTTGACGCCTTGGAGCGCCTTAAGACCATTGTCAGAGCGGCCAGCACTGGACATCCAAATCACCATCGATTCGTTGGCATGCTGACATTAGACGTCAGAAATGCGTTTAACTCGGCCCCTTGGGACAGTATATTATTGGCTGCAAGGGCGCGCAACGTACCAGCAAGCCTACTAGACATGCTGGAAGCATATTTATCTGACAGGGAAATAGTGCTACCAGGCGTGGAAGGTGACGAAGAACGTAGGAGGGAAACCAACTGTGGAGTTCCGCAGGGTTCGGTTCTAGGGCCGGACCTATGGAACCTCCTATATGACGACCTAGCAAGGATTAAACTGCCGGACGAAGTTGAACTCTTGGCTTTCGCCGACGATGTAGCGGTCATTTCCACGGCGTGCGTCCCGTTCCTACTAGAGGAAAGACTAGAAAAGGCTTTCAATATAGTAAATCGATGGATGCTCGCTCACGGGCTATCGTTGGCAGCAGAAAAAACGGAGGCAATAGTCCTCACTCGCAGAAGAGTTAGAAACCAGATGACCGTGACGTGTGGCGGCCATCGAATTGCGTCCAAGCCTTCAAGAAGGTACCTTGGCGTGCAAGTGGACCAAAAGCTTGGCTTTGCTGATCATGCAGAGATAGTGGCAGCAAGGGCCACGGCGGCTTCCAAAAGCCTAGGTTACTTAATGCCGAACCTCCGAGGACCGAAACAGAGGACGAAGAAACTGCTGGCCTCAGTGGTGACGTCCAGGCTGCTATATGCAGCGCCCGTCTGGTCAGAGTCCATGCTTTGCAATGGGTGGGGCAAACTTGCGACAGTTCACCGTCAATCGCAGTTGAGGGCCGCGTGTTGTTATAGCACGGTCTCTTACGAGGCAGCATCCGTTGTTTCCGGCATCCCTCCGATCCACCTCCTGGCTAGGGAACGGACAAGAGTGTTCGGGGGATTTACCAAGCTCGAGGCGAGAAACGAACTAATCACCAGCTGGCAGAGTGCATGGGAAGTGAGTTCGAAGGGGAGATGGACGTACAGGCTGATCAATGACTTAAATAGGTGGCAGTCAAGAACCTACGGCGAGGTCTGTTTTCATTCGACCCAGGTTCTTACCGGCCATGGCTGTTTTGCGTCTTACCTGTGCAGATTTGGGCTGCAGGCGTCAGACGAGTGCGCCCAATGCGGTGAACGTCCCAATGACGCTGAACACGCTTTCTTCGTCTGCGACGCGTGAGAGAATTGGCGACGTCAGGTATGTACGGAGATTGACGTCGAGGAGCTGACCCCGGACAACCTGGTCAACACCATGCTGTCATCTCAACTCAGGTGGAACGAGATCAGCAAGTTGATGACGAGGATCATGAGAACGAGGGAGGAGGAAGAAAGAAGGAGACAAGGCCAGCCGGCGGGAGAGTAGCCAATCCTCATACACCGGGGGATGGAAGTCAGAACGAGGTCAGAGACACCCGCACCCGTATAATATTAGTATTGTAAATTTATGTCAGTTCCACCCACTCTGACGACCCAACGGCTGCAGGACCCGACCCACGTCCCGTCCTGCCCCGAGTGGGTGTCACTCCGTTTTGTATTATTTTGCTGGGACCACTGATATACTTCACGACGTCACTTCGTGGACATCTTTTTGCACAGTTTACCAACGCCGCATCAGCGGCTAGGTTTTCTGTAATGCAAATTTTTTGTTCCCACCACCTCGACGACCCAACGGCTGCGGGACTCGACTCAAGTCCTGTCCTGCCCCGAGTGGGTGTCACCCCGTTTCTTATTAATCTCACTTTTTTGCACAGTTTACCAACGCCGTATCAGCGGCTATGTTTTTCTGCAATGCAAATTTCTATTCCCATCACCCCGACGACCCAACGGCTGCAGGACTCGACTCACGTCCTGTCCTGTCCCGAGTGGGTGTCACCTCGTTTTTTATTAATCTCGCTGTGACGTCTTGATAAAATTCAAGACGCCACCTCGTGGGCAACTTTTTGCACAGTTTACATACGCCACATCAGTGGCCAGGTATTCTGCAAGGAAAGGTTCCTCCCATCACCCCGACGATCCAACGGCTGCAGGACTCGACTCGCGTCTCGTCCTGCCCCGAGTGGGTGTCACTCGTTACTTCTTCTTCAATTCGCCGTGACCCCAGCTATTGTATATCTGTTGCGTACGAATAAACGAAGCGGTCAACAGTCTTATGCTCCCCACATTTGTTGTCAATTTGCCAATACGCGCTCCAATTTGTGTTATTGTCTTTTTATTATTTAAATGTAATTCGATGTAGGCCGAAGGCCAGCCTTAAGGGGTTAGAGCCCCCCTGTTTGTTGTTGCATTAGTTTTTTTTTAAGCATGCTATTGTATATATCACATTGTAAATTCTTTTTCATGTATGTATTATTATTATTATTACAATAAATGATGGCGGCAATCTCGGTCCCCGAAGTATTTCCAGCGGAGAGTCCCGGGGACCGTAGGTTGAGTATTGCCGATACCGTTGTAAAAAAAAAAAAAAAAAAAAGGTTGTTGACATTGTAAATTGGATGACCTCCAATGGATTACAGCTCGCCCCGGAGAAGTCGGAATGCGTAGTTCTAACGAAGAAGCATGCATTCCGGAATCCTGAACTATATATTCAAAGTTACCAGGTACATGTTAGAAGGTCTATTAGATATCTAGGTATCCAATTAGATACTAAACTTTCATTTCGGGAGCACATAGAGTCGGTAGCGGCAGGAGCAATTAAAACGGCGGCTGCTCTGGGGAAATTAATGTCCAACATCAGTGGTCCTTCACAAGGTAAGCGCGGCCTGTTAATGAGTGTTGTTAACAGTCGCCTATTATACGGAGCTGAACTCTGAGCCTCCCGGATATTCTCGGTTCAGGCGAGCAAGAACCTTCTTCTTAAGGCTCAACGCCGTGCTGCCCTCAAGGTGGCGAGGTGTTTTCGTACGGTATCCGACATGGCCGCCTTGGTCCTAGCCAGGATGCCTCCTGCATTCCTTCAGGACTGATGGAGACGGCAAAAGCGCACGGCCAACTCTTCTGTAATATGGTAGAGACAATTCTGAGTGCCAAGGAAGAGCTCGAGAGGCAGCGGCAACATATGGCAGCTCAGTGATACTAAAGCACGGGACGAAGGATGCATATCCCATCAGGTTACGCCGGGCGAAGATTGTATCCCTTTAGTTAAGTTCTAATAATGTGGGCCAATTGGCCAAAGGTGAGGGTTAGAAACCCTCGTTTTGCTGTATCTCGTGTTTAATGTTGTATTGTTATTTGTGTAATTCTCTGTATTGTACTAGAAGTAAGTTATGTTTTCGTTTAATAAACGATGCGGCCAGGGAGGCAGTCATGGGGAAACCTAATTCCCTCCCTGATCCGTGGTTAATAAAAAAAAAAAAAAAAAAAGGTTAGGTTAGGTTAGGTTAGGTTAGATTAGGTTCCCCCCCCCACGGGATCAGAAGCTTCGTCGTCTTATTGTACGAACGCAAGTGGATTTGGGCTATATGTATCACCCCACTACTGCAAGGTATGTTGTTAACTCTTTACATATCATTAAATACACAACTATTACCAGATGTGTCTCTACGCTTATAACGCGCGACCCCAACACCGTCCTAGGTTCAGCATCAATTGCTAACGACGTCTGTATTGTCTTAGACGCGGCGACTACGCTGCGGAATTCCAGGTTTCCTTCTGGCGAGCTCTACTATAATACGGATGATCAGGACTTTCGATTAGCGCTCAATAACCTCCTGCGACTTCTGGGAAAGACCTATAATAGCGAGGACTATACGCGCGCTTTCGCCCAGATAATTAGACTCACGTCTTTAATTCAATCCAACACTAATAATTCCGATAGGATTTTTGATCGAGCTTCTTTTGAAGCTCATTTCGACATCCGGTGGTCATCCGCCAATCTACGTGATCTCACCCTTTCTCCGGACGATCTGTGAGTCGGATATGTCGGTCTTGACGTATATTCTAGTTTTCCTGTCGCTGTTACTAATGTGCGTCATTTTCTATCTCGCTATGGCCCTAGCGGCCTTCCATGATATAATCGCGTATGGTACCAATATTACTAATAACAAACTTGACATAGCCCCGGAGGGTGCCAGCTGTAATCCGTCGTATTCGTACTCTCACGCTATTTGCTTACGGATTGCGTCGCCGGTGTGGTGTGCGATGACTATATCAATGTTACTGTCTCATGTCTATGTCCGTGTACTAATAAATGGGCATATAAGTTCGATTATGTTTGTGAGACACCTCGATCGCATAAAGTAGGATGCCGCTTTGGCGGTCCCCGCTGGTGCGTAAATTGCTGGAACAATAATCCGTTCGTGGAGAGGCAATTTACGCAACTCGAGGACTATGTAGAGAAGAACATGCCGTGCAACTTTTACTTCTCCTTTCGCGATCTTCGTTATATCATCTCACCTGTTGACGATTCCGGTACTTTTGATCTGACCGTCAATCGCTCTCTAACTGCCTCTCTTGATACCTTGCCACCACAATCAAGGCTGTATGTTACTGGCGTGCTCCGTTCTACCTAAATCCTCATTGGACCTCTCTTTACTACTGTAAATATTCTTTGTACTTGTCGTTTGTGAGATGCGTTCTTATCTTTTCCTTTAGTTTCTATATTTCTACTTGTTACTTAAACTTAAATTTCTGTTCCCGTGATACTTATGTAATGCCGACACGTAAGATATCTGTTCCTGTTCCACGTCGACCGGTTTCATTCGTACCGCGCCCGCGATCTGTGAGCATACGTAGTACACTGCGTTCTGCCGCTTATATTGCACCCGCGATTACACCTACTCCAACTTCCAATAATCCTTCATTGCCGGCCAGTACTCAAAATAGCTCCTCGTCTTTCGACCTCCTCACTCTGCCTCCTGTCAACTCTGTGGTCAAACACCCTGTTACTAGGTCTACCTCCAAGGAGACCATATCACAACCATCCAAAACTCCGAAGTCCATTAAGTAATCATGCCGTACGGGTGGACCACTCAGTTACTAGACTTTGAGGCGCACAGGTGGGTAGAGATTCGCACGTTTAAGGCCACGCTAAGATCCATGGCTTTTAAGAATATGGCCGTGCAGGCCAACCGCGATGCCGCTCTTACCTCACTTGAGGACATGGTCTGTCCACCGCCTTTTGACGTTAACACGCGGTTTCCTGACCAAGCCATATACGTGGACATAGACCATTCGTATAACTCCACGCGCTTACGCGCTCTTGTTGCCGCCTTGTCTTACAAGGACAGACAGAATGAGGTGAATCGCGGTATATCGGCTCCTATCCCCTCTGTGGAAACCAAACTGATTAACAATTTGTCTGACGCACTCCTAGCATTTTCTTATGCTTGTAATGAGATGCGCCAGGCGCATGGCGGCTACGACATCGAGGACCAACATATTTTTGGTATTTATACTCGTGCCTCTTTCGAGGCCTCAACGTCCCTTGTTTGGACACAACTTTAATATATTTATGTTTTACGTTTTACTATTATTTTTATTTTTTCTTTATAATGTCGGTTTTAAACTTTATCCGGCAGTCGGCCTCCTGAAAGAGGGGCCCAACATTCAACTTACATTAATCTCTATAAATTTTCCTTATTTAATCAATTATAACTTTTAATTAAATTCTACTCAGGTTTAAAAAAAAAAAAAAAAAAAAAAAAAAACTCCCCCATGGGACTCGCCATGACGCGGTGGGGGAGCTTGCGGGCCTTTAATTAGGTCTTACTAAGCAGTCCCGGTCTAAATTAGACTTGACACGTAGTCTCACCTTAACTGGTCGGACAGGCTTGGTCCACCTGCAAGCTCCTGCAAACGGACACAGGTGAAGGTAACACCGAAACAAATCCCCCTGGCAGTAGGGCTAAAATACAAGGAGTTAACCCTTTTAAAAATACAATATGGAAGTTCACGAACAAAATATTGTTACCGCACCAGAGGTTTCGGAGCCTCAGGTGCCGGCGGTTGTGGGTGGGAGCGGCGTCAAAGCCGTGACCAAAGTAGTGGGCCCACAGGCGTCGTCATCATGTGACCGCGAGAGCGTAGGGGTAGCCGGCCTAGCCCCTGCGACTATAAATGCTACTAGTTCCGTGTCAGACGTGTCTGAGGTTGCCACGCAACGGCCGATGACTAGGAACGCTGTGCAGGCGTCAGTCTCTGCTGCTCCTCAACGGTCATCAACCTGGAGTTCGCAGATTAACAAGCTAGGCGAGGGTGAACTCCTGGACCAAATCGCCAAGTATGTGAAACTTGACTACCTTTGCTTGTGACACGAAAAACGTGCACAAGCAATTAAAGGAGGGTTTGTCTCGAACCGACTTACTGGTGGGACAATACATTAAACTAAAAACTCGCACGAAGAACTGCCCTCCTGCTGCTCCCTCGGATTCCAATTCGGGCACAAAGGCCATGGGTCCCCCCATACCCAATGAAAGGCCGCGTAGATCAGTCGTCGATGCCGCGTCCCAGACCATTGGTTCCGTTGACAAGGCCTTGTGCCCCTGCATGTCATTGCCAACCGCACCCCATCAAGCTGAGCTCTCAAATGCCATCAATGCACTTCATGCGTTGATTAAAACTCAAGGCGAAGCCATCGATGCGCTGACTACCCGGATAGGCACTATGCAGCGGCAGCAACCGATCTCATCCAACCAGCTGCGTGATCACCAAGAACCTCCTGCTGCCATCACGTCTCCTATTGCACTAGGTCCCGTTAATAAGGAGCTAAGACCGGATCTTAATAACGATACAGCTGCAAAGGCGACGTCCATGGCGAACAGCAGAAAAAGGAAGGTCTTCAAAAGACAGGTTCAATTTAAAGCGTCGGATAGAGAAGAGGTAGCTTCAAGCTCTGCACCCCCTCCTGATGCCGTCCCTGATACGAACAGCGACCCGGGCGAAACTCCCTGGACGGAAGTAGTGAGACGACGACCGAGGAATGCTCGAACCACGGATGCACCCCAGCCTAGCATTGCCAATGGGCGGCCGAAACCGCGCGTCATCAAAAGTGCTCTGCAACTCGTGAAGAAACGTGTCCCCAAAACTGATGCTATTATTATAAAGGACCCAGCTGAGGGGGAATCCTATACCAGCGTCATGAAAAAAGTGTTGGCAGGTATCAATTTAAGGGAGCTTAATATTCAGCCCAAGGCCCGGCGCGCGAAATCAGGAGCAATTCTCCTAGAAGTAAACGATCCATCGAGTGTCGATATACTAGCTGGTAAACTGCGTGCTGCCCTAGGTACTGCTGCGGTAGTTGAAAGACCCACAAGGAAAACGCCTATCCTGATTACCAATATCCCCGATTGGGTGGAGATTGAGGATATGCGTGTTGCACTCAACGAAGTCGATGCTAACCTAGCCGAGGTTCCGATTAACATTCAAGAGAATTCCGGTGGTTGGAGAGTGGCGCACATGATGGTGCCCATAAACTCGGCAGTACTTCTAAGCCAGTACGGGGGAATCAACCTCGGATGGGGGAGATGCAGGATTAAATTACTTGAAAAGGCCAAACCGATCTGCTACCACTGTCAGGAGAGCGGCCATATTGCGGTCAGCTGTAGAGGGGAACTGAAATGTCGCAAATGCAAAGAAACAGGCCACGCTGCGGGAACATGTCCAGGCTCCACAGGTGCTGGAGGCTCAAATGCCCACGAGGAAGAGCCACCCGGCGTAACGAAATCCAAATGATTAGTTTCGTTCAGTGCAACCTGAACCACTGCAGAGTGGCTCAGGATCTGCTCACACAATATATGGTCGAGCAGAAAATAGACGTCGCACTTCTGAGCGATCCACACAAGGCAGACCCTTCTTCAGCCAGCTGGTACACTGACTGCGGACAACAGAGGGCAGCCATATATATATCGGGAGGTGATATCACAATCGGTAATGTAATTCGTGATATCGAGTTTGTGTCTATGCGTATCAGCGGAGTACAAGTCTACAGCTGCTATGCTTCCCCCAATAGTCCTCTAGACCACTACGAGAGATTTCTCAGGAGACTGGAAGATAGCGTGAGATCAATACTACCAGGCACACCCGTCCTAGTCACTGGAGACTTTAACGCTAGATCGTCTTCATGGGACGACTGGGTGAACAACAAGAGAGGAGAAGAGCTTAGTGCCATGTTCGAGGCCCTAGAACTGTCTATTGTCAATTCTGGGTCCACCCCCACATTCAAAAGAGGCGCGGGATCAATAGTGGACGTTACGGCAATGTCAGAGAGGCTAACGCGTCGTATTGCTAATTGGAGGGTCATGACAAATGTGTTCAACTATAGCGATCATCACTATATACAATTTGTCAACTAGCGGCAGAGATAAAACCCCCCACCTCAAGAAGACAACTGGTTGGAATACAACAAAGGGCATAGAGATGGACTCCTTTCACTGTGGCCTGCTAACGGCGAAATGGCTAGAGGACGACCAAGGAACAGACGACGCAGAGTCCACAGCCCAAAGACTAGAAGACAGAATTAACTCGGCTTGCGATTTTTCTATCCCAAGAAGACGGGCCCCCAGGCACGGAAAACCCCCTGTCACTGGTGGAACGCCGAGATCTCCCTCCTTCGGGCGAGATGCGTGAGGGCTAAACGCAACAAAACAAGAATGGTAGCTAGGATCTCCCGGCTTCGAATGCGGGCTGCAGTCGGATTCGATGAGGAACGAGCCGAGGTAGAACTGGATAGAACGAACAACAACTATCGCGAGGCGAAGCGCCAACTAAAGCATGCTATTTTACGTAGCAAAAAATTGTGCTGGGCCGAACTCATTGAGCTAGTCGACAACGACCCATTCGGAAAGCCGTACAAAATAGTCATGCAGAAACTCAGAGGGCCCCCTGCCACAGCTACAATGGAACCTGACACGCTTAAAACGATAATAAGCACGCTTTTCCCCACCCATCAACATAGACAAATCAATCCGAGAGAACAACTAGCTGATTGTGAACCTTTCACGAAGAGAGAAGTCGACAGCGCCATCATGAGATTTAAAGGGAGAAATAAAGCTCCAGGACCAGACGGCATCTCAGCGAGGATCCTATGGGCAGTCCACAGATGCGATCCCAGCCTACTGCTTGACCTCTACAATCATTGCCTTAGAAGCGGAACTTTTCCCGAGCGTTGGAAAAAGTCAAGGGTGGTGCTTCTAAGGAAAGGCAATAAGCCAGAAGGAATCCCGTCATCATATTGACCTCTTTGTTTACTGAATGATATAGGGAAAGTGCTTGAGTATCTCCTGTCCCAGAGGCTGGAGGCACACATTAGGACTCGAGGTGGCCTCACACGTAACCAATACGGATTCAGAAGCGGGAGGTCAACAGATGACGCTGTGCGAAAACTGGTTGAAATAATAACAAAGGAAAGGAATGGAGGAAATTTCTGCCTGGCGGTAGCTATTGACATTAAAAACGCCTTTAACGCAGTAAAATGGAGCGACATAATGAAAGCACTCGATTCATGGGAAACCCCACAGTACCTCATAGACATATTCGACTCTTACTTCTCTAAGAGGTCCGGATCGATCGAAGCAGGGTACTTACCAAGAGGAAAACTGGAGGTCAACATTACAGGAGGAGTACCACAGGGTTCAGTTGTAGGTCCGCTCCTATGGAACATAACTTACAACTCGGTGTTGAAGGAAGATCTACCAGATGGATGCGCGCTGCTTGGCTTTGCCGACGACACATTGGTGACCGTGGCAGCGAAGTCCATTGCAGACCTCGAACTACGTGCGAATATAGCACTGGAACAGATAGCCTGGAAGATCTCCAAACTTGGTCTTCAGATAGCGGCAGACAAAACAGAAGCAGTACTATTCACGTACAAATACAAGTATACCGTACCTAACATCCAAGTGTGCGGCACACAGATCGTACTGTCAGACCAGATGACATACCTCGGAATGATCATCGACAAGACATGCCTATTCAAGACCCACATTAAAAAGACCACTCAAAAAGCCGATCGGATTGGAACGAACATGGCGAGAATCATGCCGAACATCGGCGGCCCCCGTGAGGCCAGACGGCGACTCCTTTCTGGCGTCGTGCACTCCGTGCTGCTATACGGGGCGCCTACTTGGGCCCACACACTCGACATTGTACCCGGTAATGTCCAGGTTACAGTTGCCAACGCAAAATAATTATCCGAAAGGTTTGTGCTTATCGCACAGTTTCCGAGGCGGCCGCGGGTGTCCTAGCAAGTATCCCTCCGATTGACCTGTTAGCGAGAGAACGGGAAGCGGAATACAGGAGAAGACGGAACGGCACAAGCACCACGCCGAACATAGTGCTCGAATACCCCACCTCGACGGAATGGCAAAGGAGGTGGGACTCTGCCGAAACTGGCCAGTGGACAAAGACACTCATACCAAATATTTCCAGTTGGACATCGAGGAGATCCGGAGAACTGAATTACCACCTATCACAGTTCCTCTCCGGTCATGGGTGCTGCGGCAAATATTTATATAAAATTAAAAAAGTAGATAATACCGAGTGTGTAGACTGTGGAGCCCCGATGGACGATCCTGAACACGCCTTCTTCGTGTGCGACAGATGGGTGCGGCAGAAGAGGGAGCTAGAGGAAATCATCAACCGAAACTTTAACCCGCAAACAGTAGTCGGAGCAATGATAGAGTCAAAAGATAATTGGAATGCAGTAAACAACTATGTTGACCTCGTCCTGTCCAAGAGAGAGGAAGAAGAACAAGAGCGCCAACGTATACAACAGGCAGCCAATCATTAAATATTAATGCTAGTTAAGTTACCTTTTTGTTATAGGCCGAAGGCCACATTATCAGATAGCGTAGGGCTATCAGTTCTCTGTGAACCGCGATAGTGGTTATTTATATTACTAACTTGTATTACATGTATTTATTATTATAACCAATAAACGATGTGGGGGAGCTGGCGAACTGCTCACCAGGCATTTCCGGCCCCCCTGGATAACGTTAAAAAAAAAAAAAAAAGGTTCCCCCCCACGGGATCCGCCTTGACGTGGCGGGGGGGCTTGCGGGCTCTTAATTGAGTCTTACCAAGCGATCCCGGTCTATATTAGACCTATCACAGAGTCTTACCTTAAGTAGTCGGACAGGCTTGGTCCACCTGCAAGCACCTGCAAACGGACATAGGTGAAGGTAACACCGAAATCTAATCCCCCTGGCAGTAGGGCTAAAATGCAAGTGAAGGTAATCACTTTAAAAACCCAATATGAGCTCGTCAAACAGGATTATTGTTACCGCACCAGGGGATTCGGACCCCCAGGTGCCGGCTGTAGTGGGTGGTTCCGGTGTAAAAACCGGTTCCAACGTAGTGGGCCCACTACGGTCGTTATCCAACGACCGCGAGGGTACGGGAGTGGCTAGCCAGGCTCCCGTCACTCTACCTTCTACTAGAGCTGAAGATGACCGGTTCCACGACTTGGGGCCGTTCTCTTGCATCGACGAGGTCGAGATAGTAGCGTCACAGATCTGCAAGCTCGCAAAAAAATTGAAGACCTTCTGTGACAACAATAGAAATGTCCACCAGCCAATCAAGGCCATGGCGGTGGAATTTCAGAAGGCCGTTGATGCGTTTAGCCCAGCACTGGCAAGGCTGAGGCGTAGCACAGCTGCTGTTGACCGCGAGGTATCAGAACTTAACACGTCGATACGACTCAGGGAGTTCAATGAGTCTATGATGGCGCAGACCAGCTCCCCAAAAATGATGAAGACAGTTTTGGCGTCATGCCAAACTGAGGCAGCCAATGACGTCTTCAAAACGGCTCCCACTACAGTGGCGGTTAGGAAGACGCAGGATGAGAGAGTGAAGAAGGTGAACAAGAAGGAGAAGAAGAAGAGAAAGAAGTCCGAGACGAGAAATGCGAAGGGGAAAATCCGCGTCACCCACTCCCAAGGCATAACCATCTCAAAGAGAATAGGAGCAAGCACCTATTCCGATATGGTCAAGAAGCTGAAGGACGAAATAAACCTAGATGAGATAGGGGTGCAGATCCAAGCGATCAAAAAAACTAAGGACGATGGTCTATTCTTGCTGGTTGGCAAAGGAGCCAAGGCAAGAGAGGAAGCTGCCAAGCTGAAGCGCGCAGCTGAGCAGGCTCTCGGTAGCGACGCGGTTGTGAGGGACTCCAGCAGGCCCTGCGTCATCGAGGTCCGGGGCATCGGTGAAGATGACAAAGAAGATGATGTCATACTGGGGGTTTGCCGATATGGGGCGAACCCCAACGAAGTCCGCATGAGGAAGATGGGAACCTCGTTTGGGGGATCCCAGAGGGCTCTTGTCTCCGTCCCAATCACGATAGCGGAGAAGATCATAGCCAGAGGTCGCGTTCTGGTCGGACTGGTCTCGTGTCGAGTACGTCTGAAAGGTGACCCAGCAGTGAGGTGCTACAAATGCCATGGGTATTACCACAAGGCACAGTCATGTGGAGGCCCTGATAGGAGCAAACTATGCATGACGTGTGGCGGTGAAGGCCACATAGCAAAGCAGTGCCAGAGCGCCCCTAATTGCGTGCTCTGCAGTGAGCTGAAGAGGCCAGCGGACCACTACCCAGGTAGCGGGAGATGCGAAGCCTACCGGAAGGCGAGACTTAAAACTAAACATAGTTAAGTTTTCATATGTGGGTCGAAGACCAAAACAAGGGGGTTAGAGGCCCCCTATTTTTTGTCTAAATAGCTTGAAATTGTGTTTTCTGTTATTACTGTTCACAATAAACGATGGTGACCGGGAGGAAGTAATGTCTAACGATAGTTCCCTCCTGGTCATCGATTCTAACAGTGAAAAAAAAAAAAAAAAAAAAAAGGTTAGGTTAGGTTGGATTAGGATATTGTAGAAGTCAGGGATGCTTCTACGAGGTTCGGATATTCTGCCCTAGTCCCACAACTGCGCTATCAAGGAGTAAACTTAAAAATTGAAGTCTTGAAATTTCGTTGTAAACGGGCCGCGTTACTTACATTGCGTGAAAATCCAAAAGCATAGCTCTCAACCTCGTTAATAAGAACGCCAGTCGAGGCCTGGCGGCAAACCTCTTTAATAAACACACGGGTAGAGGCCCCGTGTATGTCTCGCGAGTATCACATTGTGAACATCTCCGAACATCATGGAGAAGACGAACGAGAACGTCTCCTCCGCTCCTTCGAAGGAGCCGAAGTCTGCATCTGGCCAGCCCATCCAGACTATGGGCCTAGTGCCTTCAATAGTTGCAAACTTAACCCCGGTGGCGGGGTTGGCAGCGTGGATAGTAAATCCCCTGCGTGCCGTGGGTCCAACGGCGGTCTCTTTGGGCTCGATGCCAAATGGGCGCGACTACGCGAGTCGTGCCGCCTGCAGATCCCAAATATATACATCATGGGACTGTTTGTCGCGTTTATTTGTAGCATCGTTAGTATACCATGGTGTCGATATCGCAAATCGAGAAGGCGTGCACAATCGGCGAGGACAAGACGTGATGCGACCGGACGTACCAACAGAAGTGGAGCTGGACAGAATTACAGCGGCCCAGCGTCGTCTGTACAGCGCGGGCAAGCGCCACTTCTACCGGGGGGTAGGGTTTCTAACCCCAACCCAGGTCGAAAACCCCGAGTACATACAAAGAATAAGGCAACGATCTGCCCCTAACTCCAGTCGCTCACAACAGACAACCCCCCTCGAAGTGCAGGTGTCGAGGGGGATGACAGACAAAACACTGCCCTCACTAGTGTTCAAAAAATCTCGAACAAGGGCAGAGACTCGCACCCGAACAGCTAAGAACACAGGCGTTACGCCTGAAGCAGAAGACCCCACTATAGCCAGGACAAAGCGGCTAGCTGAGAAGGTCGAGTCACAATTGCGTGCCAAGGAGGGGACAACCCCAATGGCTGAGGGAGTGGACGAACTACAGCCGACTGCATATGATCACATCAGTGCAGGGCCTTCAAGTGCTCAGACGGCAGACGCCACCCCAGAAGTTGTTCTCCTTCACACACAAGGGAAGAAGACCACCGAATCAGACGGCCCTGCCAACACCAACGACGACATCGACGACGTAGAAAGCGGCGCCTCGAGTGACGAGGACCTTACCGATGACGAGTTTTCAGAATGGTATTCCGATACCCTTCCCATAAGGTGTGTGAACGTCAACAGGAATAAACATGCGCTTGAGGCTTCACTCGCGATTTCTTACACACCTATCTTCAATAACAATTTGGAGAAATTGAACGATCCGTCAGCCACTACATCCATGGCATCAATTACACGGTCCGCTACCACTAGAGACGCTCCCTCGATGATGAGCTTGACGAAATTTCTAACCTAACCTAACCGAAGCCGTTTTCGGTGTGAAGAAGCCAAAGAGTCTCCTACGACAGGCACAGAGGCTTGCGGCCCTGAGAGTTGCCCGCTGTTACCGATCGGTATCTGATGCAGCGGCTCTGCTTATCGCGCGAATGCCTCCAGTCCCTTTACTAGCTGTAGAGCGGTCGAGAATTGCGGCGATGAAGAAAGCTGGAACGCCGCACACCAAGGCGGAGCTGAGGAGAGAGATTATCCATCAATGGCAGATAGAGTGGGATGCGACAACTAAAGCGTCTTGGACAAGGCGCCTTATTCCCGACGTCGCTAGGTGGTGGTACAATGGCCCGAAGTCCGTGTCGTTCCATATGGCTCAGGCGCTCACTGGACACGGATGTTTCCAGAAGTACCTTCACTCTATAGCTAGGGCACGAAGCGCCAGCTGCCTGCACTGCTGGACTGCGGATGACGATGCGGAACACACTATTTTTGATTTGACAAAGGACGTTCGGCCATGCTGTCCTACTGGCAGGAACGCTGGGACTCCTCAAACAAAGGCAGGTGGACCCATAGGCTAATTCCAAACCTGGAGCAGTGGTTTAAACGCACATTTGGTCAGGTGAATTTCCACCTGTCTCAAATTCTATCCGGGCACGGCTGTTTCAGTTTCTACCTGCACCGTTTCGGCAAGTTGGACTCCCCAGGGTGCTGGTTTTGCGACGCTCAAGTGGACGATGCGTATCATACAATGTTTGTACGTGACGCCTGGCATCAGCGCCGTTTCAGGCTGTGTACGCTCGTTGGCTGTGAGTTAAGCCCGGAGAACCTCACACAACATATGCTGCGTTCTGCAGAAGTCTGGTCTCGCGGAAGCGAATTTACCTCTGAGGTCATGCGGGCGAAGAAAGCTGAAGATTGAAGGCGCCATGCTGTCGCTCCAGCGAGTTCGCGAGAACGAAGGACATAGCGGTAGCGCTGGTCAGGGAACCGTAAGGTGACGGTGGCACTGGCTGGCATTTCGACTCCACGGGGAGAGCCGCCGTACATGTCCTCCGCAGCGCACTCACACTCGGCGATGTAGAGAAGGGCGATGGGTTCGTAGCACTTACCGTGGGGGGCAAGGCTCGTGCTTTAGCTGTTACGCTTCCCCCGCCATGTCCGTTGCAGAGTTCCAGCAGTTCCTGGGGCGTCTCGAGGCCTCCGTGAGGAAGCACCGCTGCGCGGGAGTCGACCTCATCATCGGGGGAGACTTCAACGCGAGGTCGGCGTCCTGGGGGGACCACCTCACGGACGGCCGAGGAGACGTTCTGTCCGAGTTCACCAAATCCCTGGGATTGGTCATCATCAAATCGGGGAGGGAACCGATGTTCTTCGGGAGGGGGAGGGGGTCCTGAGTCGACGTTATCCTCGCCTCAGAATCCGTCGCCAGAAGGATCCGGGGGTGGACTGTGCGTACGGACGTCGAAAACATGAGTGATCACCATCACTTGTGTTTTTCGTATCGCACCAGACGCACGCGCTCGCCCACTCTCTGCGACCACACGGCGACTGTTGGCGATCGGCGACGTTCGGGCTGGATAACAGCTCGGATGGACGCCGATTTGCTGGCAGCGGTCAACGCCGTCGGGTGGGACGTGGTGCGGGAGGCGTTGGTACGTATGGATTTCCCGCCATACATCCAACCTATCCTGGATTCGTATCTCAGGGACCGGGTGCTACACCTATGCGACAACCACGACGGCGTCCCCGTGACGGAGCTCGTCACGCGCGGAGTTCCCCAGGGCTCCGTGCTCGGGCCGCTCTTGTGGAACATCGCATTCGACACCGTTTTCCGCCTACCGCTGCCCAAGGGCTGCACGGTTATCGGGTTCGCGGACGACACGCTAGTGGTGTCGGAGGGGAAAATGCTGTCTGAGGTGGAGGACCGCGCCAACTCGGCACTCGAGGCAGTCGCTGACCATATTGTCGGCTTGCGGCTCCGGCTTGCCGTCGATAATACGCAGGCCGTCGTCTTCAAGTCGCGGTATGGGAGGGCCGACCTGAGCCTGCGGATCCAGGGTGAGGCCGTCCGGCTGGGACCTTCCCTCAAATATCTGGGGTTATTACTTGAGTGAAAAGGGGGGACATGGTTCGGCGCGCACTATCGCGCCGCAGCCGACAAGGCCAGGCGAGTCATGTCGGCACTGTTGGGACTAATACCTAACATCGGTGGTCCGCGGGAGGGCAGGAAGCGCTTACTGACGAGCGTCATACATTCGATTTTGTTGTACGGCGCTCCTACGTGGGCGTCGGACCTCGCCCACAACTCGCGGGGCGTCGAGATTCTGGCAGCGGTCCAGCGCAGGGCTGCCATTGGCGTCGCTAGTGCGTATCGCACCGTCTCCCGCGAAGCCGTCACGGTTGTCGCCTGCACCATGCCCATCGACCTGATGGCATCCGAGCGAGCCGCATCGTTCGAGGCCAGAAGGGCGGTGGCGCCGGCAGGAGATGACGAAAGGGGGCCCCTTCCGCCGGACCAACCACTCCGGGGGAGAGCCTTATGTCTGATGCTATGGGCCCGGAGGATGCGCCAAGCACCTCCACCAGCGGACAGTGGACGCTGGTGGACGCTGGTGGACGCAGACGCTCATTCCTCCGGACCTACTCCAACAGTGGGTGACCGGATCGCACGGGGTGTTGACCTTTCACCTCACCCAGCTGATGACTGGGCACAGTTGTTTCAACTGGTACCTCCAGAGGATCAACCGTTCCCCGTCTACTGGGTGTTCCCATTGCGGACCACCCGACAGCTACGGTGAGGCGGTCGACGACGCTCACCACACCCTCGTTGATTGTGCAGCCTTCAACGAGACCGTGAGCGCCTCGTCCGCGCGATTGGGCTCTTCGACCCAGGTGATCTGGTTCCTCGGATGTTGGCTAGTCCGGCCAACTAGGAGGCTGTGGCCCTGTTCGCGAGGGCTGTGATGACCGCTAAAGAAGAGGCCAAACGAAGCAGACAGTTCCAGCAGGGTGTTGCTCCATCGAGACTGCTGCTGCCGCGTTTTCCCCGTCGCCGGGCTTCGGCCCCAAATGACGGCCGCCTCTTGTCTGCGAGGCCTGGCACCATAAGTGCCCGCAATTTGTTGCTAAAACCAGTCAATATTATTGTTTATTGTTCTTTATTTACCAATGTAACTACAATTGTAAAAGGTAGTCAGAAAGGGATTGTCCCTCTGACGCCTTTAAGTTTACCGTAAAATCTTCAATAAACGATGGCGGACTCGGCACTTGAAGATTCACGGTGCTTCCGGATAGGTTAGGTTGGCGTATTGCCGATTTTTATATAAAAAAAAAAAAAGGTTAGGTTAGGTTCTCCCCTGACGGTGCCCGTCTTGTCGTGGTAGGGAAGCTTGCTGGCCCTCAAGGGCCTCACCAAGAGTTTTACTCGCGGCTCTGGCCTTAACTGGTGGGGGTCGGTGCACTAGAGTCGTCTCTGGACTTAACTGACTGGAGGTGGCAAACCTGGTTCTCCTGCGTGCAATAGCCAACGACCCCAGAAGGAAATCTGCAAACCCCCTGGCAGTAGGGTTAAAATGCAAGTGCAGGAAATCACTCTAAAAACCCACTATGAATGTTGATAACTGCAATATTGTTACTACCCCAGTGGCCTCGAAACCCCAGGGGTCGGCTGTAATGAGTGGATCCGGGTAAAAAACCGGGTCTAACGTTGCGGGCTCACTACGGTCGTCATCGAACGACCGTAAGGAGTTTGACGGTGGCCAGCCAGGCCCCCATTACTCTATTAGATACTACAGCTGATAAAGTTTTGTCCCAAGGGCATGCAGTATTGAAGGGCCCAGAACCACCAACTGGTAGCACGGCGAGCGGGAAAACAACTGTTAAACAGTCGAGCGGGAGACAAGTAGCAAAAGTGGTGCAGAGAAGCCTAAATGTGGTCACAGATAATCAGCACAGGGTCAAAGGAGTCACCAAGACCCTGCATCAAGAGATCGATGCTATTATAGCAACTTCAGGGACGTTAAGGAAATATCTAGGGATTCTGGACGGTGGACTCAAACTGCTATTTCACAGGGCCGATAACCTTAAAGCAGCAGCAGTCAAAACCCATAGTCCAGTGGTCAGCTCAGCCATACAGATGATCCTCAAAGTTGTCAATGGTCTCAAGAACAACAGGGAGAATGTCAATAGTGCATTCAATGCTAATATTCAAGCCGTGCATTAGCTCGGAAAAGAAAAAACGAGCGGATGTATTGTAGCACAAAAATCAAAAATGGAGACACAAACGCCTTGGCCGGAGACACAACAGGCACTGAAAATGGTGATCAAATCTACCGACGAGGGAACAGACACCCCGTACTGGTGAGGCGAGCTTCCTAGCCCGTCCGCTGATTCCATAGATGAAGTCAGTGGGAACACAAACTCCGGTTGCTTAGAGAAACAGCCACGGAGCAGACAAGGCCATCGGAAACGTTCTACGATTGAAAAGGAGGATCCGCCCGCGTCTAAGTCAACTCCGACGACCCAGAAACAGGACTTCGTCCTTATCGAGACAAAGAAACAAAAAAGGGCCAAGCTAGTAGAAGATCCTAATTATAAATTTGACACGCTCGGCTCCTTCAGAGATGGTAGGCAACGCTAAGCGTAGACGTCTGCCAAGGATACAGGCCATAGAAACCTAACCTAACCTAGTCCTAACCTAACCTAGACAAACCCTCCGGTACATCCACATATTTTTTTATATCAATTGTCTATTAATATATTATCCGTTTTAAAATAAAAATTAAAAACAGAAATTTCAAAATGTACTTACCTCAGGATAACAGCTAACATTTCCAGTGGAGGCATAGACAATCTCAAATGTATATCTGTAGACTTAATCTTCATCGAAATTTTAACGGCAAGCTTGTCAAAAGATTTTATACTCATTGGAAAGTAGTTAAAAAATTTATCCGGGCTTTCTAGTAAGTATTCATAAGACGTATAAAATAACCTAAGGTTAGGTTAGGTAACCTACTAGTAGTAATAACCTTTCGTAAGTCTTGAATCAGTAAATGGGTGTACCCAATAACGCCTTTTATTTTTTAAAACATATTTTTTGTACACAACATACGCAAAAATAATACGTTTACTTTTATAAATTTACATCACTTGTGTCGAATTCATACTGACAATATAAGTAAAGTGAAAACTGCAATAAGAAAAGTGCTATGTTTGCGTTCCAATGTCGTACTGACGTATGTATGCATGACGTTATTTGCCGCTAGATGTGCATTGAATACGGTGTATTCGCCGTAGTGCCGCAGCGTTAAAATAACGCAAGTGTGCACTGGGCTTTAAACAAATTATAAGTTTAATCGTATCATAGGTTAGGTTTTACGTGCGTATTAATAGTTATTGTTTTAACTGTATTTTATTTTACCTAATTAATACCTAAGGGGATTGGTGGTGGCAGGCGTGTATCCAGAATTTTATTTCGGAGGGCTGATCAAATTTTTAAACATCGTCTTACAGTAAAATAAAATTATTTTTAAAACGTTCCGGTTCACTAAATATTGATAAAAAAAATAATAAATTAATAAGAGAAATATTTATCAATATTTGACGTATTTGTTTGGTATGATATAGGATTGTAGACGCTTATTGAAAAATTGATCATTATGGTTAGAAGAATAACAGAGTTCTTTAGTTCAGTTCCCATTAAGAATAGAAAAATTAACGAACAGCTAAATCAAGAAGAGTTACCAAAAGTGTCAAACATTTGTTCTGATTTATCTTCCAACAATTCTAAAAACAGTAGAAATAGTCGTGATCCTAAAAAATTAGAATCTACCATTGATCAAACTGAAAGTAATTGCAAAATAATTTATACGATTGCAGACCCTACTGAAACAAAAAAATCAGAATGGTATAAAGGATTAAAGCTAGATATTTCTTGGATTTTTCAGACTTATTCCATTATACAAAAAATAAAATTGGGGAAGAGATATGAAATAATAAAATGCATGACTTGTTTTACATATTCACGAAGCAAAAAAATGGGTACATTCACATGAGGTACACCATTCTTAATTACATATGTGCTACCATTTACTTCATTGATTTTCACTGACTGATTTCTGTTTTGCAAATAGCTTTTAAATGAGTTTAAGCTCGAATTATGAATTCCAACGGTAGGTAATATGTTTAATAAGATTTCATGATTCACTGTGTAATAACGTAAATTTAATAGGTAGTATAGCCTAGCCTGATGCTGAGGCCACACAGAACGCTACACGCGCTATGTTCGCGATGTTTGCTATATGAATAAAAAATAGATTTCTATCTTGAAGACGTAAATGGCCACACAGAATAGTGTACCCTACGTTTTGTTCTTAGCTACGTTGCGACGCGTCGCCGAGTGATTGATTTGTGGCTATATTTTTGAGCGATGTGTCGCGAGTCGCGACGTGCAACTTGCTGGTTTCGACAGGCATGTTCATTGCTAGTACTGATATCGGAAATTTAATTTAGCGTGTCCTGCAACGAGCAGTCGATTATAATTATTCACGCAGTTATAATTTAGAATTCAAATAGAACCAGCGGTTTTTTGAAAAATACAAA
>JACXSJ010002239.1:0-51396 GCA_014851325.1 Pentalonia nigronervosa | reverse complement strand
GTCTTCCGAATCCAGTGTAAGATTTATAAAATTACTATCGGCGAAGTCAAATATGAAATTGTTACAGTCGATGAGTTCTGCAGGCGGTGTTGGTGGAACATATGTAAATCTTTTGTGATTGTAAATTGTTTTCATTTTTGCGATTGAACCGGCCATGTTTATAAATGTGATTTTATTTTAAACACTATTTACTTTTGAAAACACAATAATTTTTAAAAATACTGTAAACGACCTATATTATAATATACGTCACGTACGTAGCGGATCTGGTGGTGGTGTGTTGCAGTTTGTGGTTTTCGTGTTGTGGGTTGCGGTTACAGAACACACCTTTTTATACTACTTCTATGCATCTACAAAATAAATAAATAATGTTTTAAAATGTAACATATATGTGTAGAATAATATATTTACTTTTTCATCTATCAGTGTATTAGCTTGTTGTAGATTTTGATATTGTACTCTTATAATATAATTTTTTTTTTTGGAGTCTCGTTATTAGTTTCTTTATCTGCAATAGTATAAAAATGGGCATTCTGATGTCTCATCCCCGCACCCCTCAGCCACCACATCTCCGCTACCCTTCACAGCTGAGCCGCTCGCGTCTCTTTCATCGCCTTCTGGTCGCGCACTTGTTATATTTTCCACCCGCCTCTCCCACCAATCACCAATCACCTACAATGCTTGTAGACTTCTTAAGACGTATTTTTTCGTTGATGATTCATATTTTATCTTACATTTTGGATACTACTTCTTAATATAAAAGTTTTATATTTCTTAAATCCGAATCTATGTCTATCTCATGTATGGGTTATAAAGGTGAAACCGTACTAGTTATTGAATCGGAAACCGAAGCCGGATGCTGAATTTTACTTAACCGAAAAGATCTTGTGGTAATTCAATCTTTGGAGTCGGTTATTTTTGAAAACGTATCAAGAAAAATAAAAATTATAAAACCTATGGTACAAGATCAAATTGAGAAAACAGCAGTACAATTTTTTTCTTTGCACGATAGAAATACAACTTCTATGAACGACATAATCTCGATTATTACCAGTAGTTGCGGTATACAAAAAACTGAAAATTGTATACTATGCGAGTTAAAATTATTCGCAGCTCAACAGATTGCCCGTTGGTTTGAAATGCAAGAGACTAAAGAATTAAAGGTAATATATATTTTAATTCTATGAATTAAATTTAAAAGACCCTTCTAGATGTGAAATAACTCTATTTTTTTCTCCGATTTGAGAACCACCAAACACTTTCATGTCTTCTACTCGACTGATATTATTTTTGAATATCTGTTATATTTATTCAACTATTTTGTGTAGTATCAAACCCGAGCCATTTCACAAAAATTTGATCCCCCTTTCTTCGCATAATTTTTTCTACTAAGAAATTATTTGAGTGATTGGTCTTGTGTATTTCTTCAGAGTAAAAACAACCGGCAATTGGTTTTCCTGTATAATCTTGTAGCTGATAAGTAGTAGGTAATGTCTTATTTATTTTAATAATTTCAAATATTTCTGCAGACCAGTTGGGTAAATAACCTTTTTAAACACACCCTTCTGTCTACTGATACAAATGTTATCGCCAAATTTGAATTTAATTTTCTGATTAAATATTTTTCTTAATCTTACTAATTTTTATTGTAACTGATAAAGGATTTAAATCTAACCTAATTAGTGCCCATACTACTTGCGTAGGATTTGTAAATGCCGAAAAATATTTCCTGATGCCTCTTTCCTCGTCAGCTCCCTATAAAATTATAATAATTAATACTCACGTTATTTTTAATTTTCAAATTATAAATTACCCTTACCTGTGAAGGGTCTTCTTCATCATGCGAATACATAGGTGACATACTAGAATATCTAGGTGGTGACGGCTGTACTATATCTAAGTTAAAGGCTTTGGTATATTTTTAAAATTAAAAAAAATAAAAACAAAATTATGTAAATATTATATACATAAAAGTAAAATAATAATTATTTACAAAAATATATAGTTGTAATAACTTGCTCTATACTATAATGTCCGTGGGATAAGGTATGAATTTTATCAGCCAATACCACCCTCTTATCGTCATAGCTATTGTATGTTAGCTTCTTCGTTTTTATTGTCATAAGCTGGTGTTTAAATGATCTAATGGAGACATTATCCTTATACAACTCTATACCAGCTTCATCAAACAAATACTTTCTATGATCCTCCGTCATATGGTTTTTAACTACATGTTGTCTTATCCTCTTGGCCTTGATATTTTCCCCACAAACTTTATCCTTATCATTCTTATTTCTGATTCTTATTTCTCATTTGGCTTTATGGTTTATATAGAGTGTTGACACGTCGGGATTGCTTCTGATTGCTTCGTGGCTCGTAACTCTCCGTTGCTCTGATATTGCCGCAATCCCGTCGCAGGGTTCCTTCGCCCTATGACTGCTACAACTCGCCGTCTTGTGTTCACGGGTGTAGTTAAATGAATGTTGCTGTTTGATGCTCTTCTTTCTTCGATTCTTATACTCTAGCGATTTGTTGTTTTGAGTTTGAGATGTAATGAAGACAATATTAATCTGTCCAAATGTACCCAGCTAGTTAACGTACCGAAGTGTAAACTGTCCTAGCCGGGCAGTCGATTTGCTGCCGGTACGGTTTCTTGTATTACTCAGCCGGTATATGTCCCACAAAGGTTGAATTGATATTTGCGTAACAAGAATGGTTTTCTCTATTCATAGACGTCTTTTGACTCTCTGTAATTTGAATAGGTGGCTAGTAATTGACTTATAAATTAGTGCCTATTTTTGATTGGTCGACGTGGCGCTAGTGATGCATGTTGCCTATTTTTACGTAATGCACGGATGTTATTTAATACTATGTGTTGGCCCTGAAAAGGGCTGTTTTCGTGGACGCCTGCTCTGTTACAATATATATATAAGTGGATATATAGTGCAGTTAATGCTACCGTGAATAGTATACAGTTGATTAAATATATTGGGTACAGATTTAAACGTTTCATCTGCAAACCATATTTCAGAATCGTTCGACATATTTAAATTTTCATTTGTTGTGAATATCAATATTCTGTTATTAATATCCCAATTTTCATTATTTTTACTGTCATATAGCAAAAAAGGTAAATTACTTAAGGTTAATGTGTATTCACTAGGTATTACTAAAGAATCAATAGTCACATGGTTGGGTGGAGGTACATTATTTCGATTTCGAGAATGTTGAATTGTCCGACTAAGTGCAACAGTTGAAAGTAACCTAGCTGCAATTGGCATAGATGACTAAGTAAATGCCTCGCTAATAATATTTTTTGTTGTCTCCGTCGAATCACTAGCTTTTTTTATTCGTTCTAATACTTTTTTTGATTCTAATTCGGCTACATCTGGAGCATGTTCACGATCTCCTATCCTATCAAGGAATTCCCCTAGAAAAATAATAATAATAAATTAGTTAAAGTTTAATTGTAAAAAATAATCATACGAGCAGTATTCCTTTTATAATTGTTATAAATAGTATATTACTTAAAAATCTGATAAAAATATTATTACTTAAACATACGGTTTTACGAACTTGATTTCCTAGTTATAAAATTAATGGTAACAACATTTTTTATATTTTATTATTATATATATAATAATAAATATATAAAGATATAAATAATTATATCTGAGTCCTAATAATTAATCATAAATAAACAAACTTGATAAGTTGTCTGTGGTTGTATAACATCTTGTCAAACAATTATTACTTTTGTACTCAGTGTAACGCTAAATTATTTTTTTTTCACTCTTTCCGTGTATACTGAATAAATATCCTTGAAATATTAGTAAATTATTGCTTTTTTTGCTTTTGATAAATTCTAGCATTTTTTAATTAAATAAAAAGTGTTAGTTAAATAATTTAATTAATCAATCGATTTTAATAAATTAAGTTAAATGCTCACGACACGCACTGTAAGTAATAATATAAAGTGATACACTATAATACCATTATCAAAATAACGAATAACACACATTCACTTTAGATAAAGTGCGATTATTACTTCTAATTGCAACTTTTATAATAGAGGTTATATAGTATTATATTTTGTCGGGGATATTTGACCGGGTTTTTTTACGCGGGAAATTTAGTCATGGAATATTCTGTCGAGGATATTGGGATATTTTGTCGTAGAACCATAAAAGCTTACTGCACCGTCGCTATTGGATTGAAGTGGTAAATATTGTCAACCTCGACAATGATCTTCGCACGCCAAATCAGCACTTTGACTGTTATTGAATGCTGACCACTCACTCTTAATTACCTACCTTTGAAATTTTGTTTGCAAACAAATGTATCATGAGTTTCATTAACGAGGTTATTCTTTTAGATAATAATTTCATGTGAAAATCTCCCCAACTCGTTTATTTTCCATTATTTTGGAAGTGTATTCAATGTTTTTATATCTTTCCCAATCTTTTCATTTGCATCAGGCCACTGGTTTCGTTGATCGCTTCAGCGGGAGGGATTTGTATTAGTATATATACCGACGAGAAGACATTTTTTAGTAATTGTATTGTTTATTTTCACGAAAATTAATTTCACGTGAAAGTTAACTTTAATGTTATCTGTTGTTTCTCAACTTGAGGCTAATTACATCGCAGTATCTTATGATCGTTTTAATTTGTCACCTATGGAAACAAATAAATTTTAAATTAATTAATTATAAAGCAGTCTTCATGGACATCATGTTTGTAATATTATTGAATCCCAAATTGTCCATATATATCGTCGATCAGATATGAATTTTCTATTATCTAAATATTTATATTTTTAACATATTATATTTGATTTTCTTTGAATTGAATCAAAGAAATACATTTTTATTGACTATTATATCCGCATATCAAAGGATATTTTATTATTTAATAGTTCTACAACCTAAATTGCATAATCGACTTAAGTATTTTGGCATAATATTACATAATATCTTTCCATTAACACTAGTATACTTCGTCTTCTAAGATAATCACTTTAGAGAGAGGTGTTTATACCAGTACATGATTAAGTGATGAGTTTGGTTTCTGTTTAGAAATTTTATTGTTCAATCTCTTTAAAAATAATTTCTGGAGAAGGTTAACATTTACACTGCAATAGAACAAAGTTTTTTAGATTTTTTTATTTCACTCAAACCATACTTTTTGGTTTTTTTATTGTTTGTTAGACTTTGACAAGAACATTTTCAATTTTAGCGAGGCTATCTTCAGAGCTGTAGCATATAAGTTTACTAGACATTTTTTATTTCTCTTTAACTACGTTTCTCGGTTTGTTAGACATTGTTAGACAATTTTAATGTTTAGAAAACTAATACATTATCAATTGGTTTTGAATACCAAGAATGAAAGTGTAGTATTTGTCATATATACCTATGTTTTTATTTATTTTGTCTGCATGTTGTATCATATCTAGTAGATTTCTATATATCTATAATAATAATTATTATAGACTAATTAGGAATTTTTAACCGTCACGCTTCAAAAACTGATTATAGATAAAAAAAAATGATACTGAAGTATTTATTTTCATTGGTATCTACAGGATGCATATGCAGTATATATAGATGTAGATATTTATCAGTTTCCGGTGATATATTTTTGCAAAATGAATATTTTAAAATTTTATATGACCATCAGTTCATAATATTGCATATTCCCTTCTTTTACATATTCTTTCATTCAACTTTTGCTTTACTTTAGAACTTTATGAAAATTCGTACAATTTCGATATTTACTTTTATTATATATAAAATATCAGAAATTCAAATGAGTTCATCCGAGTGGAAATTTAAATTACAAAAAGAACTTAATGAGCCATTAGATACACAGTTAGCTATTGATGAATTACGTTCATTAATAAAGGGTAAGTAAAACATCTAATAATAATTTGATATGTTTAATATATATAAGATGATTCAAAAAACATGCTCACATTACATTTTCTTTTAATTATAAATTTATTAAGTTCTGAGTTTTTTAATTTTTTCATATACCTACTCTTAGGCCACATTTTTAAATTCTTGAAATATTTTGTACTATTAAAGAATGTCTTGCAGAGGTACAAACTTCTGTTTTTCAAATGAGAACCCGTTGTTACTGTAAATTATTTATTGAATAATTTTTTTGAAGATGTTGATGTATCAAATTCAAAATTCTAAAGAAGTTTTAATTTTTCCGAACATTTTTGAATCTCAAATAAGATAGATTCATTGAATCTATTTAACTTCAGTATTTTATTGATCCGGTTGTTTATTTTAGAGTTTATTTAGATATTATGGTTAACAAATGTATTGACAAAATTGACTATTTTTTATGTTAAAGCTAAAATATTAGTTATTTCATGGATAATATCAACTTATGTATATTAACTAATTACTATTTGTTTGCAATTTTAGCATGAAATTAATTGTAGTGACTAGAAACTCGCTATCTAACTTATATAGTTAGGTATCTACTTTGATATTTATATTTATAGTGTTTGAAGTTTAAAATATTTCACAAAAACTTGAATTATTAGATTTTTATTAATCATTTTAATATTTGGCCCCACTACCTTACAAATATAAGCTTCCCGCCAATCTAGGAGATATTTATATAATAGTACCTATTATATTATTATAATTTTACAAAATGCAATCACTCTCACACATTAAATTGATTTAACAATTAACTTTTAAGTCGTTGAATTATGAAGTGTTTAAAGTGTAATATAGGTACATAATATTTGATTATATAAGAAGATTGTTTTTTTTTTTAAATATATTTAATTGAAATTTTAAATAGGTAACATAGTCTTTGAATTCATGGAAAGTTTTGGAATTCAAAAGTGACAAAAAAAAACAATACAATTGTCATAAACAAAGTGTGCAATTATTGCAATTGATTTGAAATATTTCAAAATATAGTTTATGAAATTTTCAAACACTCATAGTTATTTGTGTATGTTGTAGTATCAAACACAATCTATGAAATAAACTTTTTAGCTTTCAACTTAATTATAATAACTGTAGATCTTAAGGTCTCCTGTATTGAAATTTAAATACTACTTATTTATAATTTGCTACTTATGAACATTTTTAAATGTATACAAACGCAGAATAATACGTTATATTTCAACATTTTATTGTTGCTAAAATAATTTATCTAATTTATAAAGGTGATATTTTTTTGAAATCAAGAATGGATGATGCATTTATGCTTAAATTTTTAAGAGCTAGAAAGTTTCAAGTAAATAAAGCATTTAAATTGGTAAGTTGTTAATTCTACCATTCTAAAATTAATAATACATATATTAAATATTAATATAATATTTTTTCATAAAATTAATATAATTAAAATGTAGTGATCATACATGGGGAAAACAGTTATTTTTATATTATGATTCTTTGATAAAATATATTATACCCATAAATAAAAAAGGTTTTATTTAATTAATTATATACATAATATCCTTATATTTTATTTTATTTATAATATTATTATTGTTGTTTGTTAATAATTTTAATAGCATACCGGTTTATTATATTGGTTTTATAATATTTATCTATTAATTAAAAATGTGTAGGTAGTTACTATTAACTATTATATATTAAGTGATATTTTTGGAATTCTATTTAAGAATATTACTACATACCTATATGTTAACTAAACATAAATAGTTATTGTATGACAAAAATTCTAATTTTTAACTAAATAATTAATTACAAAATACAATTATTTTGTTTGTAAAAATACTAAAAATATAAAAATGTAAATAAACTGCTGTTTTTATAAGACATTTTATTTATTTATATAAAAAATAATAGATACAAAGTTATTTTGAAGCAAAAGAAAAGAATCCAAAATTATTTATTTTGACTGTTCCGTCCAAGAACAAAGATTTTTTAGAAAGTGGAACAGTTTTTATGTTACCTCACAGAGATGAGCATGGACGTGAAATATATGTTTTTAGAATGGGTAGGTATATTTTTTTATAATATTATCGAAGAATGAAGTTTATTTATATCAAACTATAGTATTATGTTTTAAGTAAAAAATATTATTCATTGTAGTTAAAAAAGTACTTATAGGTATTATATTATGATATTATTAGACTAATATAATATACACTTTTTGAATATTTAAAATTTATTTTTTACTCTTATATCAACTTGTTTACTTTTTGGCTAATTTATGTCAATACTAGTTACTCAATATGTTTATCCATAGAACTAGGCAGCTCGCTATAACAAGGTAAAGCTAGTTGAAGATACAATGATAACTTCGATAACGAAAAACTAATATAAAAATATACATATAGTGACTAGAGACTTATTATAATACTTTTGCCCCTTCTTCAACGGATAATATAGAACAAAGTTGTTTTCAACTCAAAATCATATTTTCTGAAAACCAATATGCATTTTTATTTGAAAATGTATCCCAAGTCAACTATAACTTTTCAAGTGATACATAAAAAATATTATAAAAATATACTTATTTTTAAAATTAATTTTCGATCATAACTGAGGCTGGGATTTAGATGCACTTTGTATTATTTTCGGAAGCTACGCGATGCTCGTTTTATAACATATATGTATACGTTTCATGTATTTTTGATTCAAAAGTTTTATTTTGCATTTTTTGACGATTTAAAATTTTAAAATTATTTTTGGAGTTTTTGAATCCAAAATTTGAATTTGAAATTGTATTTTAAGATTTTTATATGATTTTTATATAAATTTAATAAACTATAAAGTAGCTTCTTGTATGGAAATAATTGTTTTATTAGATTAAAGAAGTCCAAAATGATAAGTTATGTCTGTAAAACTTTTTTACAATACTTTAAATGTTATTTAATAATGAATTCATTTTCATTTACACCAAAATTATTAATAATAAAAAAATATTTTAAAGCATTATTTAAAATTTTTAAGTTTTAAAAGCTTTTTATTTTTTTGTGGGGTATTTTTTGATTTTTTTATGGCATTTAAGTCCCAGCCTTAATCATAACAAATATTTAAAATACAATGTGTTATGCAATGAACCAATGCATTGGTTAAACATGTTTAATGTACACTGTTCAGTTTTATGTTCTTTAGAAAATATGATTCAAATGAACTGAAATATAAAAAAATTAACTCGGGACAATAATAATGAATAATCTCAGAAACTTTATTGTTTCAACTTAATAAACATTTTTTTTGTAGGTATATTTTGCATATTTGAATGATATTAAGTGCATAATTGCATACAAATTTTGAACATTTTTAGCGTGTATAATTCCAGGCCCTTTTGATAAATCATAAATGCATTTTACTTTTTATTAAATATATAGTATAATGAATATAATAAAGGCAGTTTTATCATTTAGAAAATATTTTATCGGGGATCACCATAGAAGATGTTTTTAAGATGAACTTGATGATTTTGGAAGTCATATCTGAACATCCGGAAACTCAACTTGCTGGTATGATTGTAATTGCTGATTTTAAAGGATTTAAGTGGCTGAAACATTATCAATATTTATCACCTTACTATGCTAAAAAGTCAGCTGAAGTTGTGCAAGTAAGAAATGCATATTTTTCTTATAACAACATTTTAAGTAGGTACGCGGTGAGCAAAGCAGATTAATCAGGTACATCACTATCTTAGGTATTTTTTCCAGAAATCTTATGTATTATAATAGTGAGAAAATGCATGTGATTATAAGTAAATCTTAAAAAAACAGATGTAAACATTATGTAGTTTTTGTTTTTTACTTTCTTCAATAATATTACACTTTTGCTTTTAAAGTGTTGAAGTCCAAATGACTGACTAAGATTTAAAATTTATGATGTGATAAATTGCTATTGGGTTATTGCTTATATTTTATGCTAAAATGTACAAAATAATTGTGGAAATTGGTATTTAATTATTTATATGTATAATCCTGATGAAGTTTAATAATCTTTAGAATAAAATTGTCTCATTATTGTTTGTGGCAAAGTGGCAGCATAAAACTGATTTTATCGTAAATATTGCACAATTTCTATCTTGGTTTGGGAATAGAATATACGTAAAGTAATTCTAGCTTGTCATTAAAACCTAGAGACAACTAACTTGACTGGACGAGGGGCAGCAGCTTTTTTAGAATAGGATGTAGGTGGATCCGTGGAGGTAGTGCTTGAATTGAGGGAGGATGCATGGAATTCAGCTCTTAAACCAGCATTTGATTTTAATTAGAATTTCCATACCACATTTTCTAAAAAGAACGTATTGATACATGGTATTAAAATATTAAATGCCAAGGAAATTTTTCTTTTTTTGTATATTTTCAATTTTAGAAAATATTAAATACGTACCTATTGCCTAACTCATCACTGAAAAATGTTGTATTATGATTTTTTAATAAAAGCTATTATAATTATATACAAAAATAGATATTATTTCATTACTTATGTAGATAATATACTTATATTTTATCTTATAATATTATTATTGTTATTTGTTAATGATTTATATGGCATACTGATAAATTATATTAGCTTTATAATATGTAATAACGTAAAAATAAAGAGATGAGTAAGCTAAATTAACGTTCGGTATTACCTTCTACACTTATAAGTACTAGAGAATGACATCAAATGTATATATTAAAATTACGTTATTACTTTTCTTCAGATATTCAGAGAGGTCTCGAGGTCGTGTATTTGGGAATTTGATCAAATACACCGTATAATATAATTTTATGTAATTAATATGTAAATCTAATATATGTAGTATATTATTATATTTTACTATGTGTTACACTTTTACCTAGTTCGCATCTGTCTATGAACTATATTGTAATAGGATAAGGTAACACAAAGTAATTACTCAAAGTACTTAAATCGAAATAATAAAAACAATAATATGTTGTCGGTGGAGCCGAGGAGGCAGTGCTCGAATTGGGCTGGGACGCATGTAAATTCAGCTCATAAACTAGCATTTGATTTTAATTAGCGTTCCTATACTACATTTTCCTAAAAGAACCCATGGGTATTAAAATATTAAATGCCAACGAAATATATATTTTTTGTATATATTCAATTTTATAAAATATTAAATAGATATGAGGTAACCACAGCCTAAATCATAACTAAAAGATGTTTTTTTCTTATCAAAAATCTAAATTGTTCATAGTTTGATAACACCTTTAATTTAAATCTGGTTTAATATAATCTTACCAATAATAATTATTATACTATTTATTTAGTGTCATAAACGTATTATATTTATCAATTATGTTATGTACCTATGTGTTTTAGGAACGTACTATAATAATGAGTTTATTCTTTTTAATACGATTAGGGAAATAATTGAAAGTTTGAAATGATGAAAAGTGTAAAATTATCATCATTTAATTAAAAGTAATATATTATATTAAAAAATATTTAATTTAATTTAATCATGGTAGTAATTATGAGGGGGGGGGGGGCAAAGCTTTCTACGAGTTAGTATTAAATTAATGTACAGTTGGAACCCTGTTTATTCAATTTCTATTTGATTTCCCTTTCTTTCAATTTCCCAATTCGAACACTGCGTAGAGGTAATAAGAGTTTGATACTCCAAAAAAATTGTTGTGGTGTCCATCTCAACTGTTAAAATTACACTTCGATGTAGAAAAAAATGGAAAATTACCATTTAGTTATCCCTAGTAACTGCAGTATGGATTAACATGTACATTGTCAAAAATATATTAATATGGAAACTTATAAGAATTTAAAGGAATTAAATCACAATGCTTGGAGAATTGCAGTATTTCAATCATATTAATGCAGAATGAAATAATAATTATATCTACTTGGTTTAAAAAACATAAAACGAGTTTCGTACAATCGTATGACACACTATGTAATTCACACAAAATAATAAATCTATTAGCCCTAATTTTTTCTGCCAACGACTATTAACTTTCAAGTCGTTGCAAATTACCTTAATTACCTTTTGTTTTATTCAAATAATATTTATGAATAACAGGATTGATTCATTTTTTAAGGAGAGTTTCCCATTAAGGTTTCAAGGATTTCATTTTATCAATGAACCATTATACTTATACACTGTATATTCAATCTTAAAACCGTTTTTGAAAGAAAAATTACGACGTCGGGTTAGTTTTTTTCCTTATTAAAACTTTATTCGGTGTAACACTAAATGTTTTTTTAAAGGTACATTTTCACGGAAATAATTTCAAATCTTTACACAAATACATACCTCCAAATATTTTGCCAACATATTTTGATGGTAATCTGGAATTTGATCCGATAACTTGGGCACAACGACTTTTGAGTAAAGAACAATATCTTAAAGGTAAAATATAACTAATATGTAATATAGTTTATAAAACCTTCATAACCTTTATGAAGTTTTATTTAAATTATAAGAAGGAAACTGGTTAGGTAATTCAGCATAGAAGTAAAAATAACTAAATTTATATATTTATATGTATTATTTATTATAATTATTATTGAATAATATTATTTTTTGTTTTAGAACTAGGGCAGTATGGTTACAACAGGTGATAATACAATTTAAAAAAATCTCTATTAATACTTACTATGTATAATTAGTAATATATTAGTACCTATAATATGGTAATGGGTGTTTCATGTCATTTTTATAAATGCTCATTTTGGAAAATTTGTCAATTAATAATATATATATTATATGAAACATGTTATATTAAGAAAGTTAATAAGTTGTAAGTTATATTATTTGCTAAAGTCAATTTTTAATTAAGTTAATATAATAAAATAAAATGTTGAATACAATTTATAATTATTGTATTTTAATATTTGTTTTTATGTCTACTAACCTTATCCTTTATCCTTATCATTTATAATATACTTTTGTAGGTAGTAAGAATAATTTAACTTTTAAAAATTATTGGTATGAAATATTATTATTATTTTAATATAATAAATAGTTGAATTAATAATGGAACCCAGTAGAACTTTTAAGGGAACTTTAAAACATAGTATCCATTATTAATAGGGTAGGCGTAAATACAGAGCATAGAGTATAGAGCATTAGAGTCTATAATTCAAACCTCAGTGGTGGGTTTTATAATTCAACAAGAAGTGGAAGGGGAGGCAAATGGAGATTCAATATTTTGGACATTTAATACAATAAATTAAAATTGGTACATAATTTTTTTCTAATACAAACGAAATACGAGTTGTCAATAATTTATTTTTAAATAAAAATTTACAAATTATTACTTATTACATTTTAGGATCTTAACTTAGTATATTTATTAACAAAACCAGTACAATTATATGACACTAATGTTATTATAAGACACTTCTAAGAAAACAAAAATAGACTGACTACAAATAATTAATTAAATACCCTAGAGACCTTACAAAGGATATTTGCCAACTAGATATAAATAATACACTGCATAAAGACCTATTGATGCTATAGATAAAAGAGAAGAAAAGTAGAAAAAACTGCAAAATATCTGACCGGGAATCGAACCCGAGATTTTCGCTTCCCATTAGGCCACCCGACTACATGGGTATACAGTTTTATTTTCACCTATATAAGACAAGCATGTATTAGCCATGAGTTCTTACAAGACAGTCCTCCTGTGAAAATGGCTAGATATTCTGAGATGGTAGGTTTTAAATACAATTGTATACTTAGACACAATATGAAATTTTTTTTTCTTTCATTTTTTTTAGACTCAGCCCGAAGATAGTGGGTACCAGACCTCTCAAGTGGATAATAATGATCAGTATATGGTATTTGCAACACCTTCCCCACCACGGATATCGCAAATGAAGGAATGGTTTCAATCTTTATCTTCGGCTGAGTAGGATCCAACTTCACCTGATGTTTCCGCCTACGACACCGAGATCTAAACTGAATGATGGAAACGATCAATTTTCGAACTTCAATTGGCTGTCATCAGTTTCATCAAGTATGCTTGATTTACAATGGCCCAGAGTATCTTCTGGGTATAATTTATTAATCACCGGTGAAATTAAGAACACAACGACCCCCCCCCATCAAAATGAATCTGATTGTGGTAATGACGGGTACAACGATGTTCTCATCCAGCATATGATTAAATATGAATAAGAAGAAGGAGAATGGGGAAAGACGGCGCTGATAATGTTTTGAACCGTCATATGGATGCATATGAAGGCAAATTACACCAAAAATAATATTTTTAAATAAATAAATTTTTATTTTTAAATCTTGTCTACTATATTTTCAAACTATATTTATATATAGTAGTAGTAGTTCAAACAAAACTGTTTAGCTATTATACCTCTACAGCTCTAAACTATTACAATTGAATGCGAATTAATATTGTTTAACGATAAGCTATTAGTTAATATATTAAGGAAATGGGTCTTTTATGTATACAGGTACTAATAGTATTCAGACATGACTGAATACTGTTGCCAATTCAAAACTGTTTAATATATAAAGGGCATTATCTCCTAATGATAAAGCATTTCCTCTGCAGATCTAAACCATGTGTATATATTAAGGAAATAGCTCCTTTGTATACTAATAGTATTCAATACTGTTTAGCTATTATATCTCCTAGTGACTTCCCCTACAGATCTTTGGAAATAATATATGTCGGTTTAAATCACTAATAAACATTTTCAATCGATATTTTTTTCTCATAAGGGGAACTAAAAGGGGTGGAGTTTATGTAGAGAGTTATAACAGATAGCGCTGGTGTGGTGAAATATAATATGTCAAGCTAATAATAATAATAATAATAATAATAACTGATAACAAAATATAAGAGATAACAGTTTACATTGATAACAGAATGTATGTTAGAGTGAAAAGCGTACAATGTCGCGTACGTGCGTGAAGGTGAGGCGGAGAAACGGAGAAGCGGTTGAATATGGCTAATACATGCTTGTCTTAAATAGATGAAAATAACACTGTATACCCATGTAGTCAGGTGACCTAACGGGAAGCGAAAATCTCGGGTTCGATTCCCGGTCAGATATTTTGCAGTTTTTTCTACTGGGTTATGAGATATAACTAATAACTTATTAGTTATATCTTATTATTAGTAATCCTATTACTATTAATATCCTACTATTATTATCCTATTATTAGTAATAAGTGATAACATGATAACGGTAATATGATAATGTCACGCACGTACGCGGCCGGCAGTTTAGAAGGGCGGTGGTGGGATGTCAATAACAGTGGTTGATGAGTAAGGTACGGTGGAGAGGAGTAAATACATGTCGCGCACGTACGCGACTGGCGGTGGAATGACCGATTCATTCGGATGAGGACCTGGTGTGCACAGGATGAGCAAGCCAGCATAGGGAAGAGCCAGCAGGATGAGTGGCTAGCGCTCTCTTTTTTATACTACTTAAGTATATTCTGTGCAGTATAGACTGTTTTACAAAGTTTGCTTGGGTAATAGCATTAAAATTTAAAAGTGCTAAAGAAGTTTCAAATGTAATATCCAAAATACTGCTTTAATGCTTACAAAAACTATTACAGCTCGACAATGGTAAAGAATTTTACAATTTAACATTTGATGCGTTGATAAAAAAGTACAATATACATAAATATTCAACGTTTAGTATTGTGAAAGCATGCATCGTAGAACGTTTCAACCGCACATTAAAAGAAAAAATGTATACAGAGTTTATAGCGCAAGGTTCGAACGAATGGATTTCTATTTTACTTACGTTGATTAACGAATATAATAATTCAAAACATAGAACTATAGGAATGACACCAGTGTAGCTGATGTAAATCCATCATCGGTGATAATTAAACAACGAAAAATTATTAATGAAAAAATCAAATTTAACATAGGCAATAAGCATCATAATTTGATAAATTATGGAAAAAACATGCGACAAAATTCGGTGTTTGCAGCTTTAGATTACATGTATTACATAATGTTTGTCTAAATTTACCCGACAAATGACAATGATCGGCCACTTTATAGTTTTCAGGGGAAAATTTGCTTTTGCATAAATTACATGTTTTACATAAATTATATGAACAACGTTCTTCTCCGGTCATTATTATAGGCCTGTTTGTTTTGAGTAGTTTTTCGATTTTTTCAGCTATTCCAACAATACTTTGCGCAACATGTTTAGCCACGTCATGATCATTCTCACTTCCACGAAAAATAACCGGTGTTATAGGAATATCGAATTTTTCAAACAGATCCGTAGGTATGTCGTTAACTGCTTTAACCAAAAAACCATAGCTCATAGCTTTATGTTTTTGAAAAACTGCTGTTTTTTCCCACATTGTTCATTAGTTTTCACGAGTAAAGT
This sequence comes from Pentalonia nigronervosa, assembly GCA_014851325.1. Classification (NCBI taxonomy): domain Eukaryota; kingdom Metazoa; phylum Arthropoda; class Insecta; order Hemiptera; family Aphididae; genus Pentalonia; species Pentalonia nigronervosa. Next base: position 35,066 of record JACXSJ010002239.1, on the reverse strand, counting down.
TTCGAAATCTGCATATATCACTATCGGGTGTCTTTGAGTATTTCTCCATGCAGTAAATTCTAACATTAATCCGGGTGCAGGCATCTGAGGTAAAATTGGTTTATGTGCTCCACATATCAGATTGTGTTGATCTAGTGCTGCTTAACCGCTAAGTATATTTTTTCGGGGTCGATTGTCGAATGATGTGAAGCAACGTTTGCAAAATATAATACTCTCTCTATGACCAGTTTTTTGTGCTTTAACAAGACGTGAAAAATTAGAGATATAGCAAAAGTGACTGTTATCACCATCTGTCACCAAGAGCAGGTCGAAATGATCTTTTTTTTCTTCATCCACGACTTTCAGTGGAAAAATTGTATACGAAGGATATTTCGGCGGAGATTGAAATTTTTTTTCAAGTCCGTAAACATTAACGGATACTGTAAGATTATTTTTTTCAAACAATTTAACTTGATGAAGCGGTGTCGGAAACGATATGCCAGAAAAGTTATATTTTTCTTCATGTTCGAAATAATTATTACCAATAACTTTCTTATTCGATCCTATAACGTGTCTTGCTAATATAGCCCATTTGAAATACTGTTGGTCTATGTTTTGCGGGTTTATTACAGCTCTTTTATTTTCAATCACATTAGGTAACTGAATATATGACGAGCCACCCATAGGTGTATATTTATATACACCTAATAACAAACCATCTATAGACTGAAAACTATAACCACTCCCCTTGGTGGAATACAAGTCTTGCTCTGACATTAATTTTATGAACGAACAGAGGCGTATTTATATATTTACTGCTTGTAGGCCTGCGGAAAATTGCCGCCCTTAATTATGGTAAAATAAAATTTAATTAGATAGGTATGCAAAACAAATTTTAATTATATTTTAAATACAAAAACATAACAATTAAAGTTGAAAAATATTAAAAAAAAAAAAGGAATTACAAAATGTTTGTATACATTCTAAATGTCTTACATAATAAATAATTTATTAATTGATCGGTTTACGTTGACATTTGGTTTTTGCAAATGCGTCAATTAAATCCTCGCAATTTAATTCGTTTTAAACGCCACTGCGAACGAATCTTCAACAATTTCCTGTACCCCGGTATCAGAAAAAATCGCCTTAGCTGAGGTTTTAAACGCACGATTTTCTGATGAATTTTCCACGTTCGAACGGCCATATGTTGCTTCCAGCTTCAAATTATATTTAGTTGGATGTTTTGCGGATAGTGATTTGAGTAATTCGACAAGTTCTGATTTGATAGAATTTAGAAACCGTGTATAATTTTGAATATTATTAATATTTTTCACGTAATACCATACGATTTTACGGTTTGCTGAAGATGAAATTTCTGTAAAGCCCGGAGAGTTAACGAAAAGTAGACGTGCTTTTTTCGCCTTAACGGCTGATGTAGTATATGCGGAAGAAGTACGCTTTATGTTAGCCTCAGTCGTATAAGAATCTTTAAATTAAAAAAAACCTAATTAGCTTATATCCTCTCTATATAAAAAAAAATGTTTACCTTGAATATCACAAAGCTCGAGATTTTTAACGTTCTCCAACACTTCCAAACATATTTTATCATCTTCGTCGATCAAAACATCAGTTGTTGTGATGTCTTGTACATTTTGAGGTTGTAACGATGATCCTGCTGGAATGTTAGGAACGAATATTTGTGGTGCAATTTCGAGTTCGTTCTGAAGGTTCTAAGAGTGTTCAATTCCTAAAATGAATTAAAATAGCAATTGTGTAAAACTTAACGTTTAATTGAAAACCAAAAAAGAAAATAATATGTATACAATTAGGTGTACCTACTGAAAATGGTAAAGAAATTTTAGATATTGTTAAAATACAATTAAATTTACTTTGATTTACAGTTATAGATCTATCAAGAAATTGTAAAATATATAAAAATAAACAAAATTATTTATAAAAACTATATACCTACTAAATTTTGATAAATTTGTACCTACTTAAAATTCTTATAAAATGTTTAAATTGTATTAACTATAACATATTATATCTATATGCATGAGCTTGTATTAAGTATTCAGTGTATAATATATTTTATTTTTGATTGTATAAGGAAAAACGTGGCAATTGACAGAAATTACAAGTTTTTATAAATGTATGCCTGGTTGCATAAACAAGCACTAAGCATTTAATGAATCAATACTGAGCTAGCTAATGGTACATTAAATTTAATTTAGCGGCATATAGTTTGTCCATTACATAATTACTTTGCATTTTAGTGTTCCAATAAATTAATAAATTGTTTATGCAACTTGGCATTAAAATTCTACACTTTATTCTAAAAACAAATCATATAATATTTTATCGGCCATATTTTTAAGTATCTAAGAATAAATTATCTGTATATATATATATATATATATATAATAATTATACCTATTTATGTTGTATATTTCTTATTTTATTTTTTATTCAAAGTTTTCAACTATAAAAATAAATAAATTGTATTGTAAACGTCAAATACATAAATTGCACTATTTTTCGTAATTTAATGTTATCAATTATTTTATAACTATGCATTAATGATAACGTGTATAAAACCACCTAAAAAGTAATTTCGGATGGAGTAGATGAAGAATATAAAATAGTAAATCACTGCACGTTCGCAAAGATAAACTTTTAATTGTTTGATTGTAATCGGTAATCATCGAACATTTTTTTTTTTATGAATAGGTACCTAATGGCTTCAATAAAAAAAAAACTAAAACAAAAAGATAATATTGGGTGCGTTGTGACAACATACCCCCATACTCCCGTACACCATTGTCAAGCCACTATAATATTATTATGTATATTGCCAGGTTTGTGTTGCGTGCCGTCGGAGTGTGCGTGATCGGTAATTTGGAGCGCCTTACCTATATAGTGACCGTCGCAGTGGTGGCAAAGAAGTCAACTCAAAAATATTGGCACGGCGCGGTGAGTGGTTATCAATCTTCACCGCCGCTGCTTCGTCGTGTATAAAATATGAATGATTAAATTAATGTAATAACTAAAAATAATATCAATATTAATTAAAAATAATACAAAAAAAAAAAAACAAATATCAAAAAATATCGAATAATAAACAACACCACGCGTGTAGAGCGTATTATAGAATAGTACAACGATCTGCGCTGTGATAGGTCAGGGTCGTTCGTGTTATACGGCCGAGAAAGAACAAATGTCATGCGCAGCGCAGAGGAATGCTCAGACAGTGAAATCGCATCGACGGCGTCGTCGGTACGATATTTATAACACATAACATAAGTTACATAATATAATATACATATAATATACATATAATATAATAATATAATAATATAATTATTATAAAAAAAAATAAAATGTGAAAATAAAATAAAAATACATTTTTATTGTTCTTATTTCGAGCAGCTCAAGGGGCTCCCAAAGTTTCACTTTGCCAACTTATCCTCTAGTTGCTCAGACTTGGTATGTTGTACGTAAGTCAGAAAAAGAAAACAAATAATGCACTGATATACTCTTTATTCGTTTTAATTTGTATCCCTCTCACCAAATCAACACCAAAATTGCATTATTTTTTATCAAATATTGATCGTTTTTATATTTAATATTATATGTTTAACGTTCATAAACATTATTTGGTACAACAGCTGTGAAGCCATACAGCGTACAGGATGTCAGGATCTAGCGTATTTTTAATAACTATCAACCTATATTTAAATTGTAAATACTAATATATACTAGTATCCTCTCTTATAAAATTTGATTTTGTGGTATCTCTGGAAGTAATTATGCACAAACTTTGGAACATAGTATAAATTTCCGTACAAATGATGCACAAACGTTTGGTTAGGTCAAAAGTTCCAGTTTTAAATGTTGGGGGGGGGGCATTGAAATTGAGCTCATCTTAACGGATGGTTTTCACAATTACTAGTATACGCAAAGTCTAGGGACCGACGGAAAACAGCATCTTGTGCGGAAAAGCGTCTTAACAAGAGTGTCTTGATCAAGTTTTATTGTATATACCGAAAACTGCATTATTCATCATATTGATAAAATTTTATGAACCTATAAAATAATCATGTTAAAAAAAATTCTTTCTCATATCAAAAATTCAATTTTTTTCTTTTTCAAATATGAGACCGTTGGATATAGCCTGTTGTAGGTTACGATAATGGAAATTATAATTTTTTTTTTTTTGGTTTAACTGATGTCATAAGTTCTTGTACTTTTGAGCCTGGTAGTATGCAGTTTTAAGGTAGAAATGATAATTATTATGCTTATCATATATTTGTATGCGTTTACTAACCGACTACACTGTCTTGCCTAAATAACAATAATGTAATAGTTGTATAAAAAAATATTCAATATCTGAATGATATTAATATATTATGATATTCTATTCAGGATGTACTTTGAGTCGGTTAATAAACGCATACAAATATATGATAAACACAACGACTTGCAATTTCTACAACAAAACTGCATACCACCAGACTAAATGTACAAAATCTTATGACAACAGTCAAGCCAATAAAATATTACATTATCCATTATCGTAACCTACAACAAGCTATATATCCAACGGTCTTATAGTTGAAAAAAGTAAAAAATTGAATTTTTCTTATGAGAAACAATACTTTTTTAGCAGAATATAAAAAATGAATATTTTTTAGCAGCATATAGTATTATGTAACTGATGAATAATGCATTTTTTTGGTATATTTTTACATCATATGCAGGCATTGCATATTTTTTTATACGTCTATTACATTATTGGTATTCAGGCAAGACAATGGAGTTAGTAGTAAGCGCATACAAATATATAATAAACATAATGACTTCCCATTCCTACCATAATGCAGCCTACCACAAAAATAATATAAAACTTACAATTTTGGACAATGTAAATTTTTTTTAACTTGACTGTTGTCATGAGTTTTTGTACTTTTGAAACTTGTGTTATGCGGTTCTGTGGTAGGAATCGAAATTCATTATGTTTATCATATATTTGTATGCGTTTACTAATCAAATCCATTGTCTTACCTGTATAACAATAATTTAATAGACTTATAAAAAAGTATACATTGCCTGCATATGATATAAATATATATCAAAAATTGCATTAGTTATCAAATTCAAAATATTTTATGCACCTATAAAATATTCATGTTAAAAAATATATTCTTTTGCATATTAAAAATTCAACTTTTTACTTTTCCAACTATGAGACCGTTGGATTTAGCCTATTGTATGTTACGATAATGGACAATGTAATTTTTTTTTTTTTTTTGTTTGACTGTTGTCATAAGTTTTTGTACTTCTGTGCTTGGTGGTATGCTATTTTATGGTAGGAATGGAAAGTTATTTACCTTATCATTTATTTTTCTAGAACAAGTATAGGTTGCTATACTTCTTAAGTCTTTTACAATTGAAATAATCCCATATCTCTGCCGCACACTGATATTCTGTGTCTTTAATGTTTTCTATCAGTGCTAATATTGATTTGTTTGCGCTTAAGTAAATCATCATTAAATATATAAGAATAAACCTCTTTACAGTTGATAAGCGGCATATCATTAAAAGAAAAAATTTTTGCGGTCTCACGGAATTTCTCCAAGTCTGGTATTATTAAGTTTGTGTCTAAAGTTGACCAGCTTGTTGTTATATACCTAAAGATATCGATAAACGAACAATGAAGTTACTACTCACATACTTTGAGAAATATATATATTTCTCCTCACTGTTTGAAGTATCCGAAATAGTTTTCCAGTTGTATCTAAGTTCGATTACGATAAAGTGTGAATCATAATTTAAGAAGTTATGCATAAACTATAGAACAAAATATTGTTGTTGGATTTCCAAGTTACATTTATTACATAAAGTATAATTGGTTTTATCGAACAGGTGGCAATGGTCTCATACTTTCTTACTTTTATGTATTTCGCAACCACACAAATTACATATTCCACTATCTCTATGTTTACGACTGTCTTCGACCATTATTATCGGCACGGTTGTCTTCAATAATTTTTTAATTTTTTGCGTTAATTCCCTAACTATTTCGACGAATTTTTTAGATACCTTCCTCTGTGTTTCACATTCTATGAAAATTATCAGTGTTGTGGGTATTTTGAATTTCTCTAATAATTCATTCAATAAGTTAGAATGTTAAGTCCGAAGCAACTACTTTTAATTCAAAACTCATTGGTTCAAGCTTTTGAACGATATTTATACTTTTGCCTTCTTTCATGTACGTATTTACTAATATAGTTTTAAAATCGGCATACATGACGATAGAATGCCTTTCAGAGTGCTTTTAGGCTTTAAATTTTAGAGTTTTCCCCTCGATCGGCAACTCAATTAATATTGGTTTGTGAGCTCTACTTATTATCTTGTGCTGAATTAACTCAGCTTGCCCACTTCATTGATATCTAGAGGTCTTTCTTTGAATGACGTAAAACATCGCTTGCAGAAAATAACACGCCCGCTGTGAACAGTTTTTTGCGAACGAATAAATTTTGAGAAATTCGATATATGTATATATATATATATATATATATATATATATATATATATATATATATATATATATATATATATAAATGAGTGTTTTCTTTGTCTCTTATCAAAAGTAGATCATTGTGATCTGGTTTTTCATTTTCGACTAGTAGAAAAACGGTACGAATTGGAAATTATAATGGTGGTTATAATTGTTTTTCTATTTTATAGACATTAACGGAGACTGTCGGATTTCACTCAGATATTTTTATATTTGACAGAGGCGTGTGGAACGATATACCATCTAAATTTTATATCATTTTTTATTGATCATAATTTTCGTTAACATGAAATTTATTTAACGTAGGAACGTGTTTGGCAAGAATCACTTACTTAAAACACTCCTGGTGTACATTTTGAGGATTAATAATCGCACTTTTTCTTTCTATACTAGGTAGTGGAATGTAAGACGAGCCTGACATTGGTGAAAATTGGTAGATTCCTAGCAAAATTCTTTCAATGTTTTGGAATACATATCCGGAACTCTTGCTCGTATATTCTACCTCCTCACGTTTTAATTTGGTGAAATTCTCTTCCAAAATCAATAGTAAATCATTATCTGTGAACATCACCCTAGCTAAAGTTTTAAAAGCTCTGTTCTCAGAAGAATTTTTCACGTTAGATATCCATTTATTGATAGATTATGTGTATTAAAGACCATAGTACTTTATTATTTAATAATAAATGTTTCTATTAAAGAAGGTTTGATGGACTCAAAGAACTCTGTATAGTTTTGTAACGAGTTGCAGGTCACTGCGGTAACGTACACCGCAAGAGCTTATTAGTTATTACTATTGCACACTTGTTATAAATAGTTGGTATCTATACGTATTTGCGTTGGCGGATATTTGTTTACATCCGTTTGTGGAGATTTAACATTTTCACCTTATCCATTAGCGTAATTACACATTTCCAGAGGCTTTTTTAACCTATTACTTACTTCTACTTTATACTAGCTGAGGCACACGGGTGGAGATTGTGGGGGGAGAAGGCCTACGGGAGTTTAACCCCCTAAATATCATATAATCCCCCCCTCAAAAAAGACGAAGAGCTTTTAAGTTGTGTGGGATCCAAGCCCTTCCACTCAGACCGATGTTAAAAATATTAAACCTTCCCACTGAAATTTACTGGATTTCCACCTATGCTGAGGCACTAAATATGTATAGGTAATAAAAACATAAATAAATGATTGATAGCTACTTAAATTTAGAGAGACTAAAACCATCTGAGGGACTTGAAGTTTGCGATGTTTACGATGTTGTTTTTAAAATAATAATCGTATACGCGTGGAGCGAGGGTTGATACTTCGGCGGACGAACGCGTTATCGAGGAGGACTGCGCGCGTTCCTAAACGTTGCGGTAGACGCGGTACGCCGCGCAAGTGACCGGACAAGAAAAAACAAAACAATACCGACAAAAAAACGGATCGACGCGTCACGCACTGTCCGAGTGCAGCCCAATGTGCTGGTGGGAAGGGGTGCGAGGGCATTTCGCGCGCGTATTACTCCATATTACTATTACACTGTCGCCGCTCGCACACCTATTATACCACGGCACGAGTGGGCGCCGCGTGTGCGCGTGTGTGTGAGCGGCGTACGTTATTTGGCGCGCGGGCTTGATATCGATTGTGGTCTCGCGGCGGTGTCGACGGCGGCGGGGACGCTCGTTAATAGCAGCAGAAGCAGGCGACGGGCGTTTCGGGAGCAGCGAGCGGCAACACCACCGCCACCGTCACCGTCGACCGGTGCCCACCGCTCGCACCACTACAACGTCCAACGCTCGCGGCGGCGGCGGCGGGCATCAGCGCGGACTTGGACGGCGACTGCCGCCGCGATTCTACGGACGACGTCGACAGCGGCAACTGTGACTACTACTACGACGGCGACGACGACGACGACGGCGACGGCAGCGGCGACCGCGACCACGACGATCACCGCGGCCGACGACGACGACGGCAAGCACACGACGGCTACGGCGGCGATCGCGACGGTAGCGTCAGTGGCACCGGGCGCGACGAGTGTGTCGGTCGTGTTTCGGTCGGGTCCCAAGCACAGGTCCAACGCACGCGTTCGCGCACCGTCCGGGGGGAAGGGGCCCAACACGCGCCGGTACCGCGTTCGTGTTACAGTATAATATTATACGGCACATTAAGTTTTTCTATCGTAATAAAAATAATATATTTATAATTATTTGCTGTAATTAATATTTAACCATCCAGGCGATAAATGACAATTATGATCATATTATAATAATTATTATCGTAGTCGTATATACGATGTGTTGACGGGCCGTTCATCGTATTGTAATAATATAATTACTGTTGTATTACATATCTCGACCAAGAGCCGGCGCGACACATACTACACTTATATATACTAATATCTTGGCTGTCGACTGCCACCGGTTACCGGGAAGACGAAGTCGCTAAACGCGGAAGGAAAAAGCCCTCGCCAGCCGATGGAATCCACGCCACCGCCGACTTCGGCGGCCGGCGCCTCGTCCTCGTCGCCGAACGCCGGACGGTTCGCGGACAAGGCCACCGAGAGTCTTTACCAGAGCTACAACGCCAAGCAGAAGCGCGCGGCGTTCGCGTGTTACGTGTCCGCGTCCGTGCTGTTCGACGTGTACTGCCTGTCCGTGTACGACGCCCGGTCGCCGTGGACGTGGTGTCTGCTGGCCGCCAACGTTGGCACGCTGCTGTGGTGCCGGCTGGCCGGAGGCCGGCGCCAGTACTGGACGGCCGTGGCCCACCTGGCCTGGCTCACAGCCGACGTCCAGGTCGTGTTCCACATGGTGGCCAACGCGGCCGAGGGCGCCGACCTGCTTGGATGGATACTGCTCTACGATTACCTGGCCTACGTGTCCCTGCCGCTCACGCTGGCCCTGTGCATAGCCCTCAGCGCCACCACGTGCGTCACCTACGTGCTCACCATGGCCGTGCTGGGACGTCACCACGCGTATCTCGCCCGACAGGTGATATATAAATTTAACGTTATATTTCTAAACGTCATGATATTATTATACCGTTAGTTTTAAGGCATAGGTCTAATGCACACGATTGATGTAATCACGTTTGTGCGAAAACGCGACGACTATTGGGCGATTGTACGACAAATTCGATATTATTTTTCCGTGTAATATTGTACGCCGCAGCAATAATACGTATTTTTTTTTTTGTTTTGAACAGTCGTTACGTACGACTGCGATAATATGAAATCGTATTATTATCTCCGTAACAGTGCGCGAACGACATTAATAACTGCTGCAGTATAAGTTTAATATAATTCGACGGACATGCGACATTCTAACGCGTTGTGCTGCGGGGAATCGCATTCGATATAATATTTGCAACATCGCGGCGATGTCATCGGCTGCGACGGCTGTGTAGAATTCCCTTCGGACCAGTCTCAGAATTTCTCGAGCACGTATCTATATTTTTTGAATTGTGCATGTGCCTGATGAAATTCCACGGAAATAAAGTATCACGTAGTGTACATCACTCTATATATACATTTATCATTACATTATTAATTATCATTTTATAAAGAACGCACGCGAAAGAACTTCTGAGACGAGATCTGACAACCGCGCGCATTTCAAACGGCTTTGCATTCGAATTCGAATGTTTTAACGGCAATTATATCTAAATATTGTAAGTCCGCGCAGTGCAATATCGCATAAATCTACGTATTGTTATCCGAACGAACAGGAATGTCATTATTATTATTATTATTATTATTATTCAGACGACGACATGAAAACGATCAGTTTTTTTTTTTTATCGAGTTGCAGTTGTATTATATTATACGAAATTCGAACAATATATGGTAATGAATTGGGTTCTATTTGCTACCTACTTGTTTATACATGTGCACGAAAAAAAAATAATAATAATAATATACGCGTATTACATTATTACCTTGACGCCAAAATACTGTATAGACCGAGCTCAAAGGAACCACGAAAATGGAATTTAATTTGAGTATATTCTGTTATATGTATATATTATCTACAACACGACGACACGAGCGATTTCGTATTTGAATGAAAGCAAATCGCCCCAAACTATTATTAATATATTCAACGTGCTATAGGTATACCTATACGTGTAAGGAATAATGTGTTATCTGAACATAATCATTATTCGATATACTTTTATCGGTATAAAATATATTAATGATATAATATATATCTAAAAAAATCACGAGTGAAAAATAAAATATTATTTTTTATTCATCGCGAATGTGGTTGACTAATTTTATTTTTTTTAAAATGTCACAAAAAAATAGTTAACTTCTAAAAATATTTTTATTTGTAACCCCACCGAAAACAAATAAATAAATAAAAATTACGTAAATTTCAAGTGTCCGAAAATGCCGCTGCGTTTTAGTTATATGTTTTGATAATTTTAATAAGTATATTTGACTTGATTTAGATAGTTAAACTTATGATATCAATAAATGTCTAGTTTTAAAATTAATATCCATAATCACATTCAAATTTGTGAAAAATTATATCATTTTATTCATTATTCGTTACGTCTTGTAACTTGTTGCTTGCTTGTTATTAAAAATTTAACATGATAGTTATTTGTTCAGTTTGCTTTTTTTTTCTTCTACTCTTTAGTCTTTAATTGTTAATAGTTGCAATTTATTAAATAAAGATACCAAACAATTTCCTAGATTATTTTTGACAATTATTATTATACCATCGTCCAACACACGATTACGAGCTAAAATAGTAAGATATAACTAATAAACAGGACGGATCACTTGCTCGGTGTTATAGATAAAAAATATTATTTGATTCGGGCTATAGATCAACAATAAAATCGATCCATTTGGGTATGAATACAGGATTGAATGTTATTCATTATTTATTTTAAACATCACACATAATGCCACAAAAAACTTTGATTTTGCATTTAACTAGACAAAAATTCCAATCAAAGTATACGCTCGTTTAAATACCTCCATGTCATAGCAACTTCAGACCTAAATGTTCTAAAGTGCTTCAATCCCTTAGATTTTGATCCAATGGTATACAAAACCATAGAATATAAAGATAAACTAACTGAATGCACTCGGGCATACTAACTTTAAAACTTTAAATTATTTTATATTAAAAGTTTCATCAAAATAACCAAAACATGATTAAAACGCACCGGCATTGGTCAAATATTCGTTGTTGGTAGTTAAAAAATTATTAATTGTAGGTACAGTGTGTAAAGGTTGGTTTTTAGATGCATTTCATTTTTCTTCAAAAACTAAATATAGTTATACCTACATACATATGTTACGGCGATAACATTCATAGAACTTGGGATTTCAATTTTAATTAACTAAGAATGTTATATTTTGAACTGGAAAATAATAAACTAGTTATTGTAATATACATTTTAACAGTTATCAGAGCACACCAGCGTGTTTTGGCATAATTTAAACTACTAAAAAGTTTACACAAAGGTATGATTTTCATTAATATTTGCAAATCCTTGGGTACAAAGATTAATCGAATAAAGTAAATAATTTTTAAATAAAAAAAACTTCAAATTTTGATCATATACATTTTTATTGTAGTTAATCCTATGTATATAGGCCACAGGTATATGGTATATAATCCTATATAGTATTATGCGCTGATACTACAAAAATTTAAATAATGATTTTGTGAAAATTGTAACGTTAAATTAGATAGAACGAATATTTATATTTATATTTATCATTAATAATACTATTGGCAGTTTAATAATCGTGTGTATATAATTTTAACACAACATGAAAGAATGTATTACAGAAAAGATAAAAATATATAATAATATAGAATCGAACAAATTTACAAGTGTAATTTAATACAAATATTTTAATACATGAAAGCTCATAAACTAGGTGTATTTAAACTTGATGTAAACCCGTAAAAGTGGTCAATTAGATGCAAGCCTTACAATATTTTAGAATATAATAAGAGAACGCGTGTACTTGTATGTGTGTAGTAAATGGTACCTACCAGCAAGACAGAAATCAACAAGTTAAACATTTTAAGTTTAAGTTTATAAGACAGGTCAATACTGAATATGTTTTATTTGCTTCAGAAAGATTTTTTTTTTGTTATGATTTCAAGAGACCTGATGGTTGTTTCTTAAACAAAAATGTTGGATTAATAGTTCTAAATTGTAAGAAGAGTCACTTATAATATAGGGCCTGTATCAATTGATGATCGAAATTTTTGGCGAGATGAACAATACCGTTCTCGTCCTGATTAATGATCAAATAATTATTTGTCCGTAGCTTGGTATACCTACGTTATCTTATATTGTCTTCTACGACACTTCGCCAATGCTTCCGAATAGTGTTTGAGCGTCTAAACATATCTTATAGATACGATTTTTTGTTAAAACAAACAGTTTTATCATGCAATTAAATAATGAAATTCTAAGCGTATTGTTCAAAAAGAATGATTTTAGTGAGAGGACCAAACCGTCATGAAAATTTTCTCCTATTATCATATCTTTCGGTTTCCGTTATTGACTTTGTTTTTTTCACGTTTTCGTCTATGCACCATCTTCTGCGGTTTAGTATATATTTCGATCAAAATCCAAGTCGTTGGGTCATTGAGATTCATGGATTTGTAGATCTGAGGTTGCGACCATTTGGAGATTATTAAACCAACATAAACTTTGATTGGATTTATTGCCTGGCATTTAGATAAATATAATATTAGAAAATCTTTGGAATTTTCTGCGATGTATTAAATAGTCCGATATACTATTACACAGTGTATAATATAAACTTCTATTCAATTAAATTATATTAACAAGATCTTAGAATGTTATCAAATATAGTTATATATATATATTATTATTATTACATATAACTATTTTTATAGAAAAAATTAAAGTAATCCTACAACCTATCTTTACATAATATACTTTCATTTAATCGTTAAACTTCGCACAAAGATTATTTGAATAAAAATTTTGTGTAAAATTTCAGTGTAAAATATTTGAAAATTGTAAATTATTTTTGAAACATTATGAATATAAATATTTCTAATAACATTTCATCAATACTATCTTTTAGTTTATTAACTGTGTATTGTCTATCAAAAAAAACTCTTGAACTATAATCGAACATTAGTATTGAGTATGAAAATACTTAAGTATTTTTCCATACATGTCAATGAGATACTATTGCAAAAGTATAGGTTCTTATACTTAACTAAAAATTTGCAAAAAGTTGTAAAGCTAAATAAAATAGTTTTCGAATTGACAAAGTTTTCACTCGCGTTGTACGCCCTTTTTAAAAGGCAAACAACACGGTATTATTAAATACTTCTTTTGAACAGTTCCATTATCATTATTATTGACTATACCTACGCGTACGCCGAAAGAATTCCTATGTATACCGTATTAAAAAGTTTAAAAAAGGTGTCTGTGTAAAAAAATGAAACTTTATTATCGCTTTCCATTATTTTTCAGGATAAATGTTTTGTGTCAGCGAATCATAGCGTCACGTACCTACATATTTTTATAGTTGTCCCAGGTGTTAAAATAGTAATAATAGCACTCTGATAAATGTTATGTTATCGAATTCAAAAAAATTCTACGGTAATAACCATGTGAGGCTATTTAATGTTTGATCAGACAATGTGTACAATAAAAACAATTTTTATTTAAAGCTAACACTACGCTAGAGAACGAACTAAATGCGTTTGCGACAAAAATATATCTACACAACAATGAATTCAAATTAATATACCAAAAATAATATATGTTGTGTTACATCTAAGTTCTATATAATATAGTATAGTTATTTATGTAAAAATTATTGCAGGTATAACAATAATGTTATATTTTGTATTCAAAATGTAAATAGGTACATTACAAAATAGATATTTCCTATACCATGACATTATAACATTTAAATTTTTATTATAATGTTAATTTTAAGTTTTTAAACTTCAAGTTCAAAATCCAACAAATTTATATTTTAAACAAACAATAACTATTTAAATTATTTTGTAGTAATTCGAAAAATATTATTCTCAGGGACATGAACATATTCACTACTTTATAAATTAGTAAGTATTTAGTTATTATAAACAATGCAATTCACAAATATTTTCCAAATATATAAAAATCGTTTTACAGTACATCGTGGTCGTTATTGACATATAAGTTAACAACACCTTGTAATATTATGAGAAATAATATTATAATATGTGCGATTTATTTTTTGCAAAAATTAGTTCAACCTACTGTTTTAATGATAGAAAATTAAATAATTTATAGCAATATAAATATATAATGCAATATTCATAGAACTATTTATTAACAGGCAGATGATTTGTTTCTGATTAGAATCGTTTTTGTATGATAAATCATTAATCGCATTCAAATTTAACATAATCATAACAATGACTTCAGTGATGAGGTAAACTTGACATCTACAGAGCGAGTTTTCCAATTTTTTTTCGTAATATTATTTGATTTTAATAAAAACTATTATCCTGATATTTTTTCAACATCTGGCATATAATATTTTTTAAATTAAAAAAAATAAATGCCAACTTATTCTACAAGTTTTATAAAATGTTTGATATTCTGACAAATTTCAAATATTTTATATTGTTTGGCAAACGCTAAACTTCCCAACAACATTCGTATGGCATTGAATTCCATGGTCGATTCATTAACAGACTATTATAGAATTCAGCAGGGGAATTAGAATAACTAGCTAAACTATAGTTTTAGTAAAAGTTTCTATAAAATATAATATAGAAACTTTTAGCAGAGGATTTCATATTCAAAATTCCATCTATAAATATTATATTTTATGTATTCGTTTTATTTAGTTATTTAAATAATCATTATAATAAATATAGGCTGAGGTATAACATGAAAATACAACAATATTACTTTTAAATAAATTAATATTCGTTTTAGCGAAATCAATAAACATTCATTACCTATATATTCGTATTAATATAATATATTTAAATATTCTAAAATGTATTAAATATTAATTCAAATAAAATTATTAACATAAAAATATCAAACAGTATTTTATGTAAGCACGTGTTTAGTATTTGTCTAAAATATATCCACTATATATAGTCGACATCATATATTTAAGTTTGATTTATTTTTTATTCTCTTATTAAATATACATTCAATTTTAAGTTTAAAGTTAAAGAAAAACATTCAACCGTCTTATTAAATTATTCATCGATATTCGAATGATATTCGTAAAATGTCGAAGTTTTAAAAATAATTCTTAAAATATGCAATTTTATTACTAATGGAAGTTGATATATACATATAGATTAGTTAAATTAACATAACATTTTGAAATTATGACCAAAATCATAAATACTTTATTATATTATATCCGTTGAATATTAAAATATAAGACTAAAATCACTTTTAAATATTTATAGTTACAACTTTCATAATAAATGACACATATAGGTACATAGTAGCCCTGCAAAATATTCAAAATTGTTCTCAATCAAATTACGATTGCATGCATAATAATTGAGTTCGACATTTTTCACCTGAATAATTATTTCTATACAATACTGCATACATTATAAAACTGTGCCTATTAAAAGACTTCGAATTGCAGGATTGACAATTTATGTTCAATATTTTTAAAGGATTTCATGCAAAATTAAATTTATAGTGGTAGTAATGATTTAAAGTTCTTATGTTGTTGTAGTTATTGTATAATTGCAGAGTTTTTAGCAGCTGCAGGCTGATGGGTGTACGTACAAAAGTGGTAATTAAATATAATTTACACAACGTTAAAATAGTTTAACACAGAATAATATGTGTAAAAAATTGAGCTGTTAATGGTTCATCACACATATATTTACTGTGTGATACTCGTTTAATACAAAAATGCTAACTGCAATGTATCATACTTTTAGGGGAAAACTTAACATAGGTACCTATATAAGATACTTAACTATTATAACGAAATATAATAAGTCTTTTTACCGTAACATTTATATGAAATTAAATCATTTGAGTAAATGTGCGCATATTACCTACTTCATACACAATATATTAGTATATAGGTAATATCTTTTTATTCTATGTATAATTTTAGAATAAAATAAAAACTTTAATATTTTGAAGTTGAGTGATTCCTGGTATGTTCGAGTTGGGTGAAAAATAATTGTTTTTTACCGAATGAAAAAGTTCAAATATAAAAGGAAAACTATGTATAAATAAAGTATGATACTCAAAAATGTTCTAAGCCACTATGTTGGATTTCTTTAAATTACAGAACAATTAGCTGAATTGGAACATAAATAATACTGAAAATATTATCTGTCACTCATCTTATTTGGAATGTGAAATACAAAATTATTATTCTTATGTTTTAGTAGAAGTAACTGAAAATGTATTTAAACTTTTTTTTGTAAATTTGAAAGAGTTAGCTGGTTAAGTTACGGAATATTATATTTTTGAACCATATTTTCAAATAATTTTTTTATCTAGGAACATATTTGCGCACACTGCACAATACGAATACCTATTTTGCGCTACTGAATAATAAAATAGAACATTAAAGCATAATTTTGTTACCGATTTTCGTTTATAAAATATTTTATTTTACTTATTCAGAGTATACACATCGAAAAAATAAAAATACTATTCATTGCCCCGCTGGCAATACAACTGAAGAAATTGTTTACTCTCTATACACTCGTGATAATTGTATTTATGCGATTTTGTTTTTTGTAGTTGTACAAATACGTTTTTCATGTTTAACGAATTTTGGTCTTTACAAAAAAAAAAACCTATAACTTTCTACTTTTGTGTATTTTAATAACAAAGTTTAACAAAAACGCATGGTAGGTATTTATTAATATACTATATAATAGTGAAGGTATTTAGAAATATTTGAGTAAGTGTTTCTTAGATATATATAATGATGCACGTTTTATAGCGTGTGCGTGCGTGCGTGCGTGCGCGCTCTTGTGTGTGTGTGTGTGTGTGCACGCGCGGGCGCTACAGATAGGTACTGTAGCTTTTTTCTTACATCAAAAGCACAGTATTTATATACTTAAATATACACTCAATTTCAATAGGCCTCGAGAGTGAATTTTCTTCTTAGGCATTATTATTCCGCGTGTATATTAAATTACGTTATTTATTTATTTAAGAGCATAGTACAGGTAGGCAGAAACCTATGCACAGTGAAAAATACGTCGGTGGTATATATATATATATATGTGTATCTGCCAGTGAAGACAGTTCGATTGAACGCATACCGGATTAGGATATTATAATACGTATATAATTGTTCACAGTGGATTTATTTCAACCCATCCTGTGGCCGGTATCTTTTTCAAAGGACGCCTATTGTTGAGATAATTTAAAATTTGTTTACTAGTCCAAAAAAATATCTGATTTATTCACATAATAATAAAACATATTATATATATTGTATCGTATTTGATCTCTATGACTGTCACATATATACAAATAGACAAATCTTGACGTTTTTACATATTTTATTATTTATAACCTATGTATCTACATAATTTATACAAACGTTACATAAATAACGAAAACATATATTATTATAACCTATATTACAATTATTAGATTATTTGTTAACCTTTAAAAATATAATTCATAAAAGCTAAATTAATAAGTTGTAACTTAAAACCAAATTAATATGACATCAAAAAAAAAAAAAAATAATAATAATAATTACATATATGAATTTAGTCTTAGAAAAGTGTTTTGATAAATTTTTCTTCAAAAGCAACTACTTTCAAGAGCTAAGCTAAAGTGCTCAGATATCCGGATAATATTACGCAAGCATTAACTTTTATAATAGCTCGGCGGTCCCTGCAATAATCTATACATTAATAATATTTTGTCTGACCTTGTCTCCTTATTCCTTTTACTTACCTTTAAACAGAAGGTTTTATCACTTTTTATATAGACTAGAGAGATCAATTACATATACAAATCCAAATCAGTAAGGTTATTTAACGGTATAGTGTGTACAGTATTAAATAAAATAAGTTCAAAAAAATAAACTTTAAAGAAGCCTAAAAATTTAACATTTTGCTATAGTACAAAATATTTATTATTGTCACAAAAACAATTTTGATGAAATTATATCTTAAAAGGTAAAGTGGATATGAAAATAATGAGTTATAATCTATAATACTATATCACTATAATACTTGACGCTAGCTGAGATATTTTTGGATAGTCCTTGGTGAATCATTTTACTCGTCATACATTTATTTTCTGGTCATCAAAAAAAAAAATTATTTATAGTATTATTTATTTCTCTTAAAATTGAGATTTAATATATCTTTTTTTGTAACAATGAACGTTAAAATACGTTGCTGATTGATATATTATAAATAAATCGCCATAAAAAAAAACTTATGAAAGATCTCATATTTAATTTTAATTTTTCTGATTCAGTTCAAAAATATTATTTATTATATAAAATGACAAAATATATTTTGTCAGAAATTTGTGTTACATAAATATTCTTGTTTTTCCCAATGGTTAGGAAAAGTACGTAGAATCTTTTACTTTTGACTTTTGACTTTTTAAAGTACCAACTAGATCCAATTTGTTACCAGAAACCACACTCGAAATTGAAGATCTAAGTATTTTTTCTATTATAAAGTGACTGCAGTCGAACAAAAAAAAAATATATATCATTATAAAACCAACACATTCGCTGATTCATTGTTATGTTCAAAAAAGAAAAACTATTCATACAATCTTAATAAAAAATAAAATTAGTTTGTTATTGAGACGATTCAATAATTTTATCAGGTAATTAACTATTTTCTTTTTCAGTAGATAACACTTTTGCGGAATTTACTTCCATTGGAGTGTTTCTTGATGTAGGTAAAGATTTTATTACGTAGAAGTACACTGCTTAAAGTTGAACTATGGATGAGATTTAAATCTACAGTGATTTTTTGAGTCATAACTTAGTCTAACTAAACCACTACGATATGAATGTCTTTATAATTATAGTTTGTCTAGTACATTTACCTATAACTAAAATTTAAAATTATTATTTCATTTTCAAGACAAACAATATACATTTTAAAATACTAAAGCTATTGTATAACTATTGTCAAAGGTGGGTATTAACTTGTGAAAAAGTTAATTTTGTTTAAACTTTTTAACTTAACTAGTTAGTTAATTTTCCGATCAGTTTATGGACTTAAGTAGTTAAATTAACCATTGAAATGACTTAGCTTTTCTCAGTTGAGATTAAAAATAATCCATCATATTTAAAATATTTTGAAATTTTTCGTTTTGATGATTTTATATGTAAATATTTATATAAAAATAAAAACAATCCAGTATTATAATAGTTAATAATACAATCATTTATATTATTTTATTTAAATTATAAATTACAAATTTTATTGTTTTAATATTATATGACTTTAAATTGCTATTTTATATAAAAATTTATATTTTTTTTTATTATTGATTGAAATGTGTAGGTATACGTAGTTTAAATATTTAATAACCATGTGAAGTAAAATATTTATATACCTATACTGTACATTATGATAAAATTGTTTATTATAATTTAGGAAATTAGAAAGAATGCTGTAGTCACTCATCTACATACTAATTAAAAAAAGTAGATTAACTTTTTTAAACTGAGTTAAGTTAATATTTTTTTTCATATTAACTTTTAACTCATAGAATTAAATTTATGATTTGTTAACTGTTAAAATCTAACTTATCGATCTAGTGTTTTCTTAACTTGAGTTAGTTATTTTCATTAATTTGCCCATTTTTGACTATTGTATATATCTGTACGTTAATTCTGCTACTAGTTTAATAATATTTATTGCTTCCATTTATTGTATAATAATCATTTAAAAATTATGTAAACATCAAAATTTAAAATTTAAAAGAAAACAAAAACTGAAATTTAGTCGACCAGCAACACAGAAATACACACCTATTATAGTAGTGTATTAAAATTATTACATTTAGTAATACTTTGCAGCACTGCCAGATTAATGTTGATAGATGATATATTTACAACATCAATCATATTTAAAATTGTTAAAGTCTTTCTGAAAATAGAATTTTCAACAAATACGAGTATATTCTCATCATTCGCATAGTAATTATTTCGTCTCTGGAGAGAACATTGTTATGTTATCAATTTATTTCTATCATTATGATCTTTTGTATTCATTAAACATTTGCTCGTCCAAACTAAAAATGCTAGTCAGCCTGATTAGCTGTTTTAGCATTTATAATTATAGAGCAGGTATCGCAATAAAACGTCGGAAAATGAGAACGTTTACATTTATGTAGGGTGTAATTGAAAACTTAATATGATCAGTGTAATTATGTTTGTTTGCGTATACCTATACATAAACTCTCGTATTTTTCGTCTGAAAGCAAAAAGGAACCTTTGCACGAAATGTGCTCTTTATAATTGGAAATCACCTAAGCGCTTTCGCGTGTATCTCGTAAATCTCGTCAAACACTATATGTGTCTGCTTCAACAACAAAAACACAAAACGAAAAAAAATTTATTTTGTACGTACGCGAGTAAAGCGGAGATTATAATAATTAAGGCACGCAGCAATTTCGCTTAAATAAACAAACGTTTTTATACAGTAAATCCGCAAAGCTTCGGATACGGGCGGAAAAATAATAACGTCACCGTAGATTGCATATATACATACATTATATATATATATATATATATATATCTGACAATAAACATACCTTCTTAACATTTAACGTCGCTAAATGAAAGCCGTCTGTCACATGTTTCTGTTTCGGAAAACGGCGACCACTAAAGTCACGAAATTCTGTGACTATTCCGCAGTGACTCGCGTATTTGTGATCCCGAAACGAGAGATAATGTAAGCACCTGCCTAATTTAATAAGGCACCCAATATGTGACATGGGTAAACGCGCATCTACCGAATTACTAACTAGATATATATGATATACTATTTCGTCGCAGGTAATTTAAGCTAACCTACCAGAGTTTTGCAAACCAAATTTTACTCGGCTTTCTAGATCACGGCGGTCATTGCATCTGAATGGGATGGAAAAAATTTAAATTATGTTTCCGCCATTCATTCGGCTGAACAATATATTATATGACGAGAGATGTAAAGAACCTCTATATACACATCGTAAGACGTCTCTTATATACTTATCTTGGGGTCATTCTGAAAAACTAACCCCGCAGAGTTAACCTTACGCACGGCGTCTAAAGATACGGACTTGATTTTTTCCCCTTTGATATCTGACAGTTCGATTTAAGGATAAGATTAAGTAACACCGTCTGTGGCGTTCGGTGTTTTCTTTTTTCGGACGGGATTGCATATACCGCGTACAACGAGTCGGCAGTAGTATTTTTATACAATAGGTAGGTATATAATTTAATATTATAGGTACTTACCAGAAAGTCACTAATTCAGTAGGATTGCTGTATAGAAATTCAACCGAATGATAACGTATCCATCGTTGTCGTTGAGCGTTGGCTGTCCAATATTGATCTACATAATAAACACTGCGGCTTAGTTGGGAAGTTAATAGCGTCCATACCGTTTCATAAAAATGCGTTGAAATATCTGACGAAATCGTTATAATAGATACTTGCCGTAATTAACTATAGATTCTATTAATGCTTAAAATACTTCTCTTATTTTCTTAAATTTTAAAATATCTGTTAGATTTTAAAAAGATACATTATTTTTCTTTAATTATTTGCAACAAGTTTTATGTCGTTATTCCATTTAAAACTACGACGCATTTCTATAGGCACCAATCTAAATATTTACAGTTTTCAATTTTTTTTTCTAAGGTTTGGCATATACATATATTTTGATCCAAACACGCATTCTCGTGTGCATATAGACTTGCTTTTTTGGTTGATTAGAATTAATAATATAATGTGGTAAAATGTAAATTTTTTCTAAGTTAAGGAACAAACTATTTTCATATAGCCACTTTTAAATTTTGCTCAAGTCAGTATGTACACTAGCAAATATCTCATCACAGTACTGGCATTCAACAAAAAATACAGTATCGTCTGTATAGCAAACTAGTTTTCAGTGTGTATTCAAATCATTTATTTGGTTTACATGTTTATTAAAGCGTGTAGTCGATAAAGCAGTATCTTGAGGTACACAACATAAGATGACGATTATTGATGGCTATTATACAAAATGGTTTATTATTATGTTGAAACCAAGTAATATAGCATAGCTAAAGTACATAATTTATATATATATATTTTTAAATGTTTATAATACAGAATTGTAAGGATAAAATATGGTAATAGAGTATTCATTCTGTACAATCGCGAATAATTAATTATTATTATTATTAAATATTTAATTCATTAATAAAATGCCAACAACTCGAAATTAATCTCGAATTAAATATTGGTGAATTTATAGTACACATGTATTATTTAAAGCCAACATTTTAAAGTTTGGCTCTAAATGCACAGATCTTTAATTATTGAGTTATTTTCACAGAAAACACTATTGGGAAATGTAAAACCTTATACTTTCTATTGATTAAAAGAGCGTAACAGATGGTCCTTAAACAGAGTCATTTTATGTAAATTCGTAACAGTTAGTCAGCGAAAAGTAATGTGTTTAAGAAAGTTATTAAGTTTTATCGTAAAACATTTTTCAAAAATATAATAATAACAAATATCTATACTTTAATAATAACTTTTTCAAATTTTAGTTATTTATCTAACAAAATATTATAATAAGCAAGTATCATTTATTTTATTACAACTATTCTTAAATGTGCTTGAATTACTTGCGTAGTTGCAACTAATTATTAAATACTTAGATACCCAACATTTATTTTAATAATTCTGTTTCATCCATTTTCTACGTCTTAAAAAAAACCATGAAATATACAGAGTAGTCATTTAAAATGTTTTATATCAAATATTGTTAATTTAATATTACATACAATAGGATAACTAAAATATGTAAACAAATTGCATGAGATTTATAGAAGCTATAGTGGTATATAAAAGAAATTTTAATTTATCAAAATCAGATTTTAAAATTTGTCTTAATAATACAAAATATATTTAGGTGACAAACGATGTTTATGTTTTCTTATTGCAACCACGAAGAAACAATTTAAATCAATTTTATAGAGTAGTTGTAATAATCTAAAAAGAGTAAAAACTATTTCCTTTGCATAAAACGGACACTTGGACTGCCTAGTATAAATAAAATGAGTGTTCATTTAACGTATACTAGGTAGTCCAAGTGCCCGATAATATAACGTTAATGACTTATATATATCACGTTCTCCTTAGAAAATTTCACACTTTTTTTATCATTAATTAAATTAAAACCATTTATTAAGTTAAGATTTAAATCATTAGTTATAAAAATATATTATTAATTTAAATATTTAATTTACAGCTTTTGTCAATCTCCAAAGGATTATTTGTTGGTAATAGGTAGCACGTTTAGCTGTGATACTATGGAAATTATAAACTGCTCTCACAACAGTGCATGCTGTATTAAATGATGTAGCAGTACTCCTAGCAATGCTTATGCATGAGGGCCAACAATATGATAGTTATAAAAATGTTTTTATGCTCCTGAAAATAGGAATAGGTATCTAACTAATTAAAAAATTATAATATATTAATAATTAAATTCTAAATTAGTTTAAAATGTGATTTCTACACAATTATTTTTATTTTGTATCTCAATACCTCAGAGACCAGAGTGAATATTTTAATATAAATACAATAGGATAACTAAAATATGTAAACAAAAATTTTAATCGATAATAATTATCTCTATTATAGTTATTATCGATTATGACTGTTAAAGGTACTGTCAAATTGAGATATGATTTTGTTTTGACTTTTGGTTTTTATTGTTGGGTTTGATAAATTTCCCAGTAGCAGTAAATTGAACAAATATTTAGACGTTAATAAGTCGTAAACGAATTATTTAAATTAAATACTGTAAACGTTAAAATTATTTTTTTTCAATATGTTTATAAATGTTTGTTATTAAAATTAGGTATTGCCATTTGATAGTGTTTTATCAAATAAGGGAGGCAGTTAAAATTATCAAAATCATAACACAGTGTTAAATAGTAAAACCTAGAAAATTAAAAAAAAATGATTTTAAAATTCCTAATACTTGCCGATATATTAACTAGTTCGCGATAAAAAAATCACTCTGTATATATTAATGTTAGAGCATGAACTTTTAGTAAAGTACCTATTTTAATTAATATTATTTTTTAGAAAAAATAAAACATTTAAGTTGATTTTAGGCGTGTTTGGCATTTTGTTTCTATGTTAGAAAAACCTAGATAATCATTTTTACTAATACAAAAGTTGTATACAAGTTCAATACATTTAATTCAATAGTCCAGTAAAAATGTGCACTCTGGTCTCTGAGGTATTGAGGTACAAAATAAAAATAATTGTGTAAAAATCACATTCTAAATTAATTTAGAATTTAAATTATTATTAATATATCATAATTGTTTAATTAGTTAGATATCTATACCTATTCCTATTTTCAGAAGCATAAAAGAAGCATTATTATAACTATCACATGGATCTCATGTTTAAGCATTGCTAGGAGTACTGCATACAGCTAAATGTGCTACAAATCTCCAAAAAATAATCTTTTGGAAACTGACAAAAGTTGGACTCTTTTATAAGGGGAGTAACTATTAAGACTAATAAAGATTTTCCTTCAAGTATAACTTGCTATGTAAATACATGAAATCAATTAATACCTAATACTAAATTTTTAAATTCAAGTTCAGTGCAAGGTATAATATAAAAATATTTGTGTATAAATTATATTTTAAATAAACTTAGAAATTAATTATTAATATATACCTATAGTGTATTGTGTATTTAATATTAATATTATTTATCATTATTATATTAGTTTATTGATAATAGTTAATACTGGCAATAAAAAAAATACACAAAATTTGAATTGGACCAATGAGAATACGATATTAAAGAGCCGCTTTGTGGCGTCCCGAGTTTTCTAATACGCCTCCCGAAGAAGTAACAAAATTTAAATATGCGAAAATTATGTCATGTGATGTTTTAGTAAATATAAAAATTTATTAAGGTCAAATAGAAGATCGTTCACTTTTGAACACCATGACATTGTTTCATGTAGTTCATTTGAATAACATTAATAATTTTAAACATCATTTTATAAATTTTAGAATTTTTTTTTAATGTTTTTATATTAAGTGTTTATTTTATCATATTTTTTTTGGCATAATTTAACATATTTATTTAGAGTAATAGGTATTTGAAAAAAATATATTATATAAAAAATGTGTTTATTTAATAATATTTATGTAGTATATTTTACCATATTTTTGCATGTTTTGAATAAAACAAATTCATATTTTATTATTTTTTATTGCATATAAATCCTAGTCCTAGTTATTAGCTTGTGTAGGTTTTAGTGTCATATTGTGGAGTTTGGCGCTTAGCCTCTTTCGTACAACTGATTGCATAATTACTATTGTGTTTAAATTAAGTGTTGCTTTTACTGAGTTTCTAATTTAAAAAAAAAAATACAATACTTACTTTGCCAATTCTATTATTTTACAATTTTGTACTTTCACAATTTTTAAACTATTTTATTAACTATTTCCTTCAACTACTATTACTGTTTTTTTAGTGTGGCTGAGCAGTGGCCTGTACAGCTTATTTTAAATGTCTGATCGAACCTTAACATGATTTTTATTTTCATAACTTAGGTAAACATAGTGATACAAAATTTCATGTTCATTTTTAACTATAATGTAGTTCATATAACTCTGATGTGATTTATTGTTTTTCCATGTACCAAAGAGTATATCAAATATAGCACGTTCATCGTAAAAACAATCATAATTGAAATTCTTATCTTAAACGTAAACATCAATATGGTAATTCTATAAAATGCAGGAAAAATATATTTAAAAATAGCAATTTTGTCTATTTAAAATGGGTTTCTCTGTCTTCTATCTTTACATCCAAATTTTGTTTTTCTTGGCATTAGTGTTTGATCAGCAATTTTAGTCGATATCATTCGAATTGTTTAGTTTTACTTTGCTATATAGTGTATATTGGTTGATCTGCTTGTTATGGTCACGCTATTATTTTAACAGTTGTTCAATAATTATACGTAGAGTGAGCAGTAAATGTTTATCCTAACAAGCTCCAATAAATATTATATCGAAGGATAATAAAAACAACTCAAGGAAGTTACATTTTATTTCCATCTCTACAGCCACAAATTATATTTATAAACATAAATATGAACTTTTATGGTTTTAAAACAAATAATACAAAATACCGTTGACTTTCTGTATACTTTCAGTTACTCTGCATAATTACAATAATAATACATAGATATACTCACCTATAAATCATATTATACTCGTATACTTTTCACATTAAAAAACCATTATTATTATTATGCTTACTGAATTATGTGTAACTACCTATTCCAAACGACTAAAGGCACTACTCATCAAAATAAATTTATAATGTCTTATTAAAGCCATTTAAGTCGATTCCTTATATATATATAAGCTTGTTGTGAGCGTTAAAGATCATTTAACGTTATCTTTTTCTTGTATGGTTTTATCGCGTAATTTTAGAAAAGTTTATGTTAGTAAGCACAATCCATCATTTATTTTGTCAAGCACCTTAAGGTTTTATTTTTCTTAATAAGAAAATAAAATTGTGTACTTATCAAGTAACACACACATATTATATTTTACATGTTAAACGTAATGTAGTCAGATACGACTAAAATGTGTTGTATCATTAAACACATTAAAATAATACAATTTTATAATAAATGTAAGCAGCAAGCATATTATTATACACGTAACACATGTATATTTTATACTTAGACACTAGACGGTACGACAGCATGACGGGAAATTTTTGTTATTCATTAGGTTAGTTGTTTTCAATTTTGTTTATTTTCCGACCATAGTATTATAAAAAAAAAATAATAATAATAATCCACGCATTAAAGACATGGAAAAAACACAGTGATGTGAACTTATACTTTTGTTTTTATATCAATCATGTTTTAACAATATGTTCTAATATTATAACAAATCATGTTCTAAACAACAATAAGTTTGAAGTCAGTAACAATAATTATATTACATTATTCTCAAAACGTATAGAATATACTATTTTATTATTTAAAAATGGGTATATTATTCAGTTCTTATACCAATGAAAAATATTCGCAGGCGCAAATCGATGGAAAACTTTGCGGGGAAGGAGTTAAGTGCCAGATTACACCTTTATGATTCATAATGTTATCTATAACTTCAGATAAACATTATAATAAGCAAAATTGCAAGTTCGTTTTGAAATATAAAGTAGTTCATAATACCCTTATTTTGTAATTATATATACATGACTTGAGTAATAATACCTGATAGTATTCACATACAATACATACCTGTATATATATATATATAATGTAGGTAATTTAATTTAATTTTCTCTAAAAAATAATGGATTTTGGTTACGTAAAGCGTCTTATATTATAATACTGATACAGTAACACAAGCTAAATATCCAATATGATGTTGAGTTTGTTGACAAAAACTGTATTACATAATAATAAATATAAATGGGACGTTGGAATGTTATAATTAATACTTATAAATCTTAATAAAGAATTATACTACTTAAATTATCATTATTACGTGCGGTATAATGTGTGAATCGTCTACAATTTAATGTTTTTTAATCGCAGCCATTTATTTATAGTGTAAATACGTTTACAGGATTTCAATAATTGTTTACTATTTTTACAACTATAATATCACAACGTCCCGTGATTTCTGTCCAATCGAAACCGTAACGGTGTCCGACCACACGCGGCACGTTCATCCCACTTATTATTTTTGTATTTTTTCCTTTCAATAATCTCGTTGTTCCTTATTTAGCCATTCCCTTGCTTGCTTGTTGTATTATTATCGTATTTTATATAGTATGTGCGTCCACGCTCGCCGCCGTACGATTATTCACGGGGCATAATAATATTATTATTATTTCGCACATTCGACTGTGCAGCGCAAAACATACACACCCGCTCGCTGGCGCATATAATGGTATAATGGTTGTTATATTATTGTGTCTTCAACACACACGACAAAAGTACACTGTCGTACATGATAATATGATAAGCCCGGAAAAGAAAAAATTACACGAGAATAGGTGAACACAACTCGTGTTTGGCGAATGTTGAAAAATTAGAATATTATATTTTCATAGTATGCGTGCTGCGGACACTGCGCTCATATTATTATATTGTGCACTTTGCGGTCATCACTCGAGAGTAACTATTCTAATGCGACCGGCACAGCTGCGAGTATACTAGTATACATATATAGGTATCTGGTTGTGGTAGGTAGGTTACCTATACCGCAGAGTGATGGTACAGTGCGTATAGTGTCGACGAGGCTTCACGCATTAACGTTTTTACGTCCTCGCAATACACATATTATAATACATAAGGTATATATAGGTATATATAAATAATATGAAAAAATAGATCGTGTCGTTGCGTTTCGTTGGGGTTACTATTGCAGTATAAAATCACGCGTCTATTGCGATGTGTTATATATTATATTTTTTTCTACCTTACATACATTATTGTAACTACGACGGTGATGGCGGCAAGAAGGGACTAAGTGAGATTTTCGTATATAAAGTGATTTTTTTTTTCTTTTTGTCGACTCTTTTTGCGGAGCCTGGAAGTTTGTCGGAGACATTTTTTTTTCGCTACAAGCTCACCTTTTTTGGTAGATTATATATATATATATATATATATATATATATATATATATATATATTATATAAAACGCCACTTTTCGTTAGAAATAACTTTGGATGGATGGAAACATACATCGCAGATAAATTGAAATCAACTATAAGCAGTGTCGTAACCAGAAGTTTTTCAAGAAACGTTCTGAACGTTTTTCATATAGTATTGTGTTATAATCGCCGTTATCCTAATGCGAAACTATCATTATAAACTTGTATTATTTGATAAGTACCATATGAAAATAATTATATTCTAGATTAAATAAATATATATTTAATAAATTCATTTATATGGTTAACGAGAGGGTAGTGAAGGGAAATCGAATCCAAGAGACCCTGGTTTGTGGTTTCTCTACTGACTAAATATCGATTTTTTTATTTAAATAATCGTCAAAATTATTTGTTACATATTTTGTTTTAATTTCATAATTCTTGTTTTTAGTGATTTTATTTTTGTCTAGTTATTATATATGAATCAGTTGGGATTTTTAAATTTAATACTCATGGAAACAAAAATATATTTGGATGTACTTTAGTGAATTGCGTGGTGTTAAGAACTGCTAGTGGTTACTTCTGATGAAATTGAAGATGATGATAATATTTTTGGATTGAATTTTGATATTTCATCAATGTAATTATCGAATAAATAATTACAGAATTTGTTTAACGTTTCATTGTCAAGAAAGACTGACATAAAATCATCAATTAAGCTTTCACTTACTTCTCTTGGATTTAACAAAGTAAAACCGAATATCCATTTCAACTACTATCCAATTTCACTGTTGACATCCTTGTAATCAATTGATAAACCTATAATAAATATTTATATATTATAATAAACAGTAAATCTAAGATATAATTAAAAATTACCATAGTTTTATAAATGACGGCACTAACTTTGAGACAGATGAAATCTGCATCCAATGATCCTAATTTGTGGCCATACAAATTTTACTCCTACATGTATATCTTCTTCGAAATCCGCAACAAGTGTATTGAAATGTAAATTTTGGGATGAGCATTTTTCTACAATACATCTAAATGCGTTAACATATGTATTTGTATATTTGTCCAGCAGTAAAAAAACAATAATGGAACACAATATCCATTTTTTAAAAAAAATGTAAACAGTAAATAGTTGATAAAAATATTTTGGACGACTATAAAACAACTATAAAAATCTTGTCACTGAGCAAAGTATATAAAATTTCAAATTGTAGAGTAGAATAAAATATTATTTACTATGAGTCAGCATCAAGTAGAAAATCTTCGTTCTCAATTGTTTTTATCTTCCGATTTTTCATTACTTCACTGACTCCAGTAATATTTTTTCGTTACACTGGATATGAAGATCGACAAAACCAGTACAAACATTGATAAATATATATATATATATTGGACACATCAGTACTCGTATATATTTTAGATTGGTCAGGATTATTTTGAATTTATTTTTTTATAATTTTTTTAACTCATCTTTATTATCGTTTTAATTGATATTAAAATAATTGCTTGTTTCTTTGGGTTCATTTTTGTAATTATGTACATTTTTATTTTTTACGATTCATTTTCATGTCACGATCAACATATATTTTTGCGGTACACTTTTTATTGAAACATTGCCTTTTATTAGAGTCTAAATATTTAACATACGCTTTATTTATTTACAATTTTCGTAT
Source organism: Pentalonia nigronervosa (assembly GCA_014851325.1). NCBI lineage: Eukaryota > Metazoa > Arthropoda > Insecta > Hemiptera > Aphididae > Pentalonia > Pentalonia nigronervosa. The sequence goes on along the minus strand of JACXSJ010002239.1, from coordinate 3,934 downwards.
AATATTAATTGATTTTTCCGTTCACTCATAACAATTTCAAAATTAATTTTTACTCGGTATAACATAAGACGCGCACAAGACTATAACCGTCACTATAGAACACGAGAAAAATATGTAGGACACTTAAAGGTTATGATCGTTAAGATTTGTACTTGCTTTTATTATCGATTGTTCCAATGAACCAACATACTTGTAATACGAGTATGTTGGTTCATACGAGTCTCGTATGCTATAAAATATGTCTTTTTTCGATAAAACTTTTATATATTATATTGATTAAGATATGAAACCAACGCGATAATACGCAATTTCTGCTGGAATAAATATAGGTATATCATAATATATGTTAGGTATAGGTCAAAGTTTAAGTTAAATGTTCAACTTCAACAACGTAATTTTGTTATAAATTGAAATTGGCATGTAAAAAAGTCGGGAGCGCAATCGGTAGATTCCTTACAGGTAAAAAGGTAATTTCGGTTTAATCGATATACCTATATGCTCGTTAAAATAATTATAAAATGAGTGGTGCATATTTGTTTTCGATTTTTAATTATATATTATACGTACCTATTATAATAATAACTAACACGGCGAGGCGAGGCTAGTGTACATGGAATTCTCACCTATCTAATTAAATAACGCAATAAATTAGTAAGTCGACTGGGTGGAAAAAAGCCAAACAATTATTATTATTCCCGTGAAGAGAGCAATGCTATTATAATGGAATACGTGCAGGGTGATAACGCACCAACGTAGTGTGTATGCACGCAAAGCTATTTTAAATTTGATGTAAAAACACTACGACAGTAAATCCAGCTCGTATATTCTGTTCCGTTCTGCTTACATATTCGCTCAGTACTTGGTCTGTGTTTGCAAACCATTTCGAATCCAATTATTTTACGCCCGAAGCCTAGTTTTTTTTTTTTTTTTTTTATCTGTTCTCCGCCACCATCCGTAATTTCTCGTGCGAGCACGTGCAATATAATGTCATATAAAACATAATTATAACAACGACATACGCGTTACTATATAGCTATTATTTTCATTTGTTTTCAAGACTGCCAATTAAAATATGTCACCGACGCGGTGGCCTCGCGCGTGGTTGCCAACTAAATACAACTGCAACTTAATAATATGTATAGAAATAATAATAATAATATATTATGCATATTTTGCTCTTTTGCTGTATACCTGTTTGTAGCTCGTCACAAGGGCCATAATACCAAAAAACGTTCGTTCTGACGACCATAAGTGTAATGACTAATGACAGTACGTAATTGGACGTTATTCCGATATAGCGTTGATCCGCATGGGTTATATGTAATGATTTGGGAGGTATTAATCACAACGACAATATACGCACCACGCGTGACCGTAAGGTAAACAATATAAAATTGTATATTGACAATTACCTAATATTTAATATTATGCGTTCATTTTAAAATGTAAAATTATATCAAAGTAGTGTATTTGTACAATATTTATGCTATCTGTACCAGATTTCATTGCTCCTTACCAAAATCCGATGGTTAAGTGCGCTATAAACATTTTTTTTATAGCCATCACGCAAGTCTTTTCTAGTGCTAGAATTTATCTAGATAATTATTTATCTATATTTCATCTTATCTAGACAAATAATTACAGGTTATCTAGATATTTATTTTAGCTAAATATTTCATTTACCTTTGTTATATTGCCTTAGATGATTCTAATTTCATAATTTTTTGAAGTTAATGTTATGAGATACACAAAATGTAATATAGACAAAAATAACCATATACACAATGTAGTTAGGTACATAAAGGTACATTTTTTCATTCATTTGTAATTAATAATTATCTATAATTTATTTGGATATAATATTTTTATCTTTTATACGTATTTTAGATAAAATAAAATCTTTTTATTTTTATCTTTATCCGGATGATTTTTTTGTTATCTGGTCCTGACACTGGACTTTTCAGTTTTAAAAACATTAGGATCCTAAGTTTATCGAAATTCTGTATAAGCCTTGTATAGTATACTTGTAGTATTATTTTTAAAATCCGCTCGAAAATCTTCATACAGATACATTTCAGGATTTAAATGGACCTTAAGATTTTTTAGTTAATAATAATAGAAAAGCCCAGCATTGGTTGCTTAATTAATTTTTTTTTTTTTTTTGATCTGATTGTAATCCAAACAATATAAATCTTGGTTTTTCGAGCAAGCTGCTAGACTTTACCGTCTAAGAATGTGAAGTATTTCTGAGGAGCACCGGACATTTACAGAAATCCCAGGTTTTGAACGCATAAGAAAGTGTTTTACAAGAATCTATTACTTTGATACAATTTTAATTTTTCTTTATCACAAACTTTGATAATATGTATCTTCCAAGTCACCTTAGTTATATCAATAGTATTTTTTTATTTTTTCAACGTTATCGGTAGCGTCTTCGCCTACAACACGTATCACATCAAAATCGATAGACCACTGATTTAAAATCAATTGTTTACAATTAAGTAATATTTTTATATAATCTTCGCAAAATCCATATAAGTGTTTGAGAGGAATGCAATTAGTAAAAACGCTATTGGCTATAAAATTTTTATTATCTTCACTATCTATTACCAAATCCTAAGCCATATGTTCTTTAGCCTATTTAAGTCGCTAGGAGTCTACGAACAGTATGCTTTTGAACAAGACGATACTCCAGGTGATATTAAATTCTATATTTCTGTCCCATTTATTTCATATTGCATTTCGAAGAATAAAAATGCTAATCCATTATTTGAAAAATAGACTTCTCCGACAGCATCAGTCGGTTTATTTACTTATCCCTCGATGTAAATAAAACTCTCGCACTGTAAAGTGTAAAAATCCATGTTCTGTACATTAATTCTAATTTTCTCATTTTTTGATAAAGCTGCGCTTGAATTTGAAGTGAATGAATGATGACTCATTTGTGTTATTTTATAATCGTTGACATAATCGGCCGTTATATCTAGATATGAGTCGTCCATTATTGTAAAGTACGAAGAAAATTTCATTTATTTTTCGTGAGCTTGGTTTTGATTATTTTACTTCTTCACTGTTGGCACTATACTGTCAGTTTTTTTGATTATTTCACTATATATGATAATTTTGAGAGATGGTTCTTAATCCGCGCGATATTTGTAAACGAACTGTTATTGGATCGCCGCGTAAAATAATTAGACAATTGTTTTGATCATTTAGTACAATATTCACTATACTTATTAAAGTCGTGTTGAGACCATAAAAAACTGGGAAACTAGGTACCTTTACGATTTTATATCCTGCAAGAATAGTTAGATAAATTAATCCGCCACATCCTCATGTTCCTCACTACTCCGATCAAAAATCGAATTAGAGGGTATACGGTATACCTCAAGCAGACCTTATGGAATGTCGTTGGAGACTCTAACGAAAAGCCCAAAGCTCATAAGCTCATGTATATGAATAATGTCTGTGATTTCCCCTTTTTTTCACCATCAGCCTTCAATAGTAGCACTTCAAAATCAGTATATATAATGATGGGATATCGATAAGCAATAGTATCGTAGATGGAGGATGTAGTCTTTGCAGTTAAAAAGTATTAATAAACTAAATATTTTTTTCGTAAACATCAACGTTACTCATTCAAAACTAAAATGGATTTAAATGTTTATTTAGAAAAATAATAAAAGTTACTCAATAACTAAAGAAATTTCAATACTTGAACGTACCCCTACTTTATAACTGCAAAAACTACATCCTCCACCTACGATACCTCTGCTTATCCAAACCGTGGTTTATCTGAAAATTACCCTCTTTGTTTGTTACAGTGTTTCGGCTTTAATTATTATGATCGTATATTTAGTTAGATTTGAATGTTAGATAATTTAATGGATAATCATGTTATACAATGTCATAATTAGACGTTATAGGTTATTTT
>JACXSJ010002238.1:0-51371 GCA_014851325.1 Pentalonia nigronervosa | reverse complement strand
ACTTGTATTGAAAGTGTCTAAAGCTTTGTTCAAATAGTTCATTTGTATACACACAAATGTAATCAGCAAGGCGATAAACATATAAGTCAACCAATTTGTGAATTCACTTTGACCTATTATTACAAATATTGGTTAATAAACTATAAATATTAAATTACAAGGAACAAAATAATTGTTTAAAATGTAAGAGTAGATACATTACCTGATATTGTTTCTCTAATAGCAAGTCCAAGTCCTTTACACCACATCACAGTTAATGAACCACTAGTTGAACACATTATAACATAAACTATAACATTTGATGAACCATACCGTGGACCGAAATAGAAAAATATAGAAAATATTATTATTAACATTATGCTAGTGTATATAATGAAACCTAAAAAGCAAAAAACACATAATGAGTTAATTATAAAAATTTCAATGCAATAAATAAACCTAATAAAACCAACCAGGTTCTGTAAGTTTCTGTAATAAATCTTCTAGGGTGTCGACTTCTTCTTCTTTTGGAGAATGAATTACCATCACCGTTGAACCAATTATACACATAAAGCAACCAATCTAAAATTATATAATATTAATAAATATTATTATAATTGTTTCGTACAACATAAAAAAATATTAATAAACCAATACTAAAAAAAATCATCAATTATCATTTATAAAATGTTTACATGACAAATTTAACTTTTAAAAATAACAATCTATCCTCACCTAAAAACAAAATTATTGCAATTATATAAGTTGTATGCTCAAATATAAGTTCATTATTTTAAAATCAAGTTTTGATGTGAATGATTCTTATGGTATTACTAATTTGGAAATTATGGGATCTTAAGAAATGTTTATTTTATTTTGAAACTTAATTTGTGAATGTGTTAGGAAATGTGAGGTCTAAAAATATAGTATTGTGTACACCTATTGGCTGAAAGAAGTGTCAGAAAATATAATTATTTGATTTCCTCAATAGTAAAAAAGGTGAAAGAAAAATTGTTTCCTTCAAATAGACAATAAATTATAAGTTAAAAATATTGCCATCAAGTTTCAAGGTGAGTAAATCACAAGATCGTCTAACTAAAGCTGATTTTATTTTCTGTTCCTTTTTTAAAAAAAATTTAGATGATGGGAATCATGAGCAACATTTTTGCTTCGTGGTTAGCAAAATTTAAATAAATATATTAATAAACATTATCATAAGGTTTGACACAGTTAGCAATTATGTATGCATCCCATTTATTCCTATCGAATGATATACAATATACATATTAATATATTATTATTACAGAAAAATCAGCTGATTATAACATTTAATCAGACAAAGTTTATACTATTTTAATTTTTATACTCTGTCCAGCAAGTGTGTGCCGATTTTGTGCATCCCCATGTCATCAAAACAGGTTTCCTTATGGTAAAGTACCACATACGGATGCACAAAAGAACCGATTTTAGTCAGTCAGTGGCGCGTTCTCTTGCTGAACAAAGTATAGAATGTATTGTTTGATTTCTAAAAAATGATATAGATATAAAATTACATGTGTTCATAGAACAGTAAATTCTGTGTTGCAATATATAAGATAATAAATATTTACCACTAATAAACTATATGAGTATATACTATGTATACATGGGTGTGTTCGTTTATAACTTTATCTTTTCGTTTTTATGACATTAGTTATTTAGTTATCTCTAAATGTACTCATTTGAATAAGTAATCAACAATACATGAACTTTTTTAGACTATAAACATTACAGTCTAATATTTAATTTACAATAGTATAAAACATGGTTTCAAAAAAAAATAAAATATAGGAGTAAACCTAGATTATTGACTAAAATTTATAAATATAAATTAAGAATAATTAAATTAAAAACTAAAATGTCTCATAATAATTTCAAATAAAAAATAATTAAGTTTTTTTTTTTAAAAACAGGCAAAACAGAAACTATAAAATGATTGACCATCTATTTATGTTATATTCTCATTTTTTTTTAAAAAATTATAGGTAAAAAAAAAGGACAAGATTGTTTCTTTTGTAAATATTTTTTTTTTTTTAATTTTACAAGTAATATACAATCTGTATCATTGATACAATAAGAATATATGCTAAAAGTACATTCACAGGAAAATAGTTTGATAAAAGGAGCCACCCATTGATGACACTTTCTATGGTTATTAATTAGTTACTTAAATTATTTATTTATTTATTTATTTTTTTTATAATTATTGTAAAAAATATTTAAAATAAATTTATATACAAATCTAAGAACAGTTAATAAAAAAATAAAAAAATATCATTACACAACAATTAACACTCTTATTTGATTCAACATTTAAATTGACTATGTTTTTATTTACCTTTGCCAATAAGTTAAGTTGTTCATTTAAATACTTCGAAGATAATATAGCTGCAACAATGACACTAATTGCACCTAGTGGTGTAACCACTGAAGCTGGGGCAAACGCATAAGCAGCAAAGTTAAATACTTCTCCAATAGCCACTAATAAATAAAACAATTAATTAATAATACATTTTTGGTTTTATGAAAAAAAAATGTCTTACTCATAAATAGTCCAAACCACCATAACCAATTAGTTAAGTATCCATAGCCACCATTAGCTGCTCTACGTCCACTTCCTAATGATATTTGAACAAGAGCTTTTTTCTTTATAATAAAACTTGCTCCTAAACAAATAAAACAATTTATAAATTATAATTAACATCATACAAATTTGTTATAATTTATAACATATAATATTAAATATATTTTAGTTAAAAAATAATACATAATAAATAACAACTTTCTATTATTTATTTCTTCTGCACCATTTTATATTATATTTTGTGGCACTACCTAAGACATTACAAATCTATGCAATTTAAAATATACATTTATATTTATGTAAGGCCAAGCATATTTAAATGTATAACAGTTAATAAATAATAAATTATACATTCATTGAATATAATATCTAATATTATTATTTGACAAATTATTTTTGTAATTGTATGTTTGATAACTTTCAACAAAGCCCATTATCAGTAATAAAACAATATTTTATAATAGTAAAAATAATATTAATTGAATTGTCTTTGTTTTAAATAGGTAGGACCTATATCAAATTAGAATCAAAAAATATAAAATTACTCAAAATTGTTTTGTAGCAATTAACCTCGGGGAAATGAGAACCAGAAATTTTAATTTTCTAATAATATTTAGTTTTTAATAATTTAAGCTTCTATTATACTTTTTATTATCATTACTTTTTGAAAAATAAATGTTATGTGTATACATAAAATGTAAACATTTTAATACCACATGCCTAATAGTAGGTAGTTATTAATTTTTTTTTATATTTCTAATAGTGCATATATTTAGGTACACAAAGGTTATCAAAAATGATAACAAATGGAATGTGAAAAGAATAAATAAAATAATAAAAAAAAGATATAAAAATTTAATTACAAATAATACAGAAATTATTAACCTTTGAAACTTATCTGATAGGATGTAAAAACGAATAAGTTTATTTATTTTTAATATAATAAAAATGTATATATACATATTGATTAAAGTTAGGGCTAGTAATCAATTAATAAATAAAAATATCTATTGTTATACATTTGTACTTTTAAGGACTATAACACTTTAGTCTGTAAATCAAACAACTTATTTTATAGTAATCAAAACAACACTAGCACAAGATTGATAATAAAACAAATTATTAAATTTAACATACAATTATAAAAAAAATAAATAACAAATAACAATATATCTTTTTAAATAACTTTGGTGATACTACATGATTTTGATGAGTTATCAGTCAAAAGTTGGTTAAAAAGTCTGGACAAATCTTTTATTGTTGGATAAAAAATCTAAGCATGTTTTTATTGTCAGATTAAAAGTCTGAAAATATAAATTATTATTTATTAAAACATATATTTATTTTCTTATTCAATATTTTATTTCATAATCATTTCTTATACCTAAAAAATTATAATTATTGTCAAGTACAAAAAGTAATTTACTAACTTTTATTGTAGTATAAACAATGTTTGTATATTGACTTATTATTATTTTAATGTGATCATAATGTATTGACTCAATACATTTTAATATTTATAAACTGTAGACAAAATAATAGTAGGTAATCAAATATAATATTCTATAAGAAAATTAATTAGGTACATTTTTAAAATTTTAATTTTGTTAATACAATATTTTGTATTTTCGGACTTTTTGTATGGAATTCATTTTGATGATAATCAGAATTCAACTTGAAAATATATTTAAAAAAATAATAAATAATATAAAATACAAACCAATAAAACCACTTGAAGACAAAGCAAGTCCAAGACCAATATAATAATCGGTCAAATCATACAATCGAAGTGTTTCATCCTTGTCCATGGTAAAACTAAGTTACTGGTTATCGATTAAACAATAAAATGGTTAAATTCACTATGAATAAAACACAATACTGATCAGAGCATAGGCGCCATGTATTTGTAATATGATCGAATTATTGTTCAGTTCAATAATTATAGAAAAAATTAAAAAATAAATTATTACATTGAATTTGTAAGGTTTCACATGATACAATAATTTACATAACATAAGAACCGATATGGTACGAGAACGCGAAACAAGTAGCGATTAATGAATATTATTACTATCTATTATAAATTACTGTCTAATATCACTAATAAATAATAATAGACATAGTATAAAAATTAGATTGTAAACTTTAAAGTGAGATATAAAAAATAAAATAACAGTAATATTATAGATACGACGTATAAGCAAAGAGCATTGAACAAGTGTGGCACTCACGGACGTACTATTACTTATTACTCATATTAAAGCTGACGACAGACGTTCTTAATAGTAATTAATTTACTTTTTAATAGTTTTTACTAACCAATATGGATTATAGTGCAAATGCAATACTACAATCAGTAAATAACTGTTAACACTTAACAGGATGACCAATTAATATTCATAGATATTATCATTCAAGATAACATATTTATAAAAACATGGAAAAAAAAATTTTAATTCGTGTATTCTTATGTCTTATACATTTTATGTATTTCTTAAAAGTCTATTATTGGCATAGACCTTTTACAAAACAATCTAGTAATAAAATGGTTTATTATAGTAGTTCAACTTATATAAAAAAAAAAAATATGTTCCCTCTATTAGGTCTAGGGTGGTAAGATTATTATAATAGGTCTGTGGATGGATGGATAAACTATGAAGTTATTGATATTATTAAAATTTAACGTTTGTTTAATATTAATGTATAAACAATATATAATATAGATATGGTTAAATTTAGATTGCAACAATGACCAAGGTGGACCTAAAAAAATATATTATAGTAAGTCTATGGGATCCCCATGAACCACTGATCTGCAATCTGCAAATGCGGTTCAATGCTATAAAATAGTTTATGAATAAATAATCAATACAAACTTTAATAAAAAAACTTTAACTAACTACCTAAACTTAACTATAGTTCAAAATTCGGGTTTATGCATGACTTAATACTAAATAGTAATATTTATATAATCTATTCTGTGGTAATATAGTCATATTATGGTATATAGACCATAATATATTCCATGTCTATTTAATCAACTATTTCATAACTTTCGCAGCTTACAGCAGCTGTTCAAGTTACTATCAACTATCAACATTTAAAAATGATAAGAAAAATTAAGTTCAATTGGCATTTCGGGCTTTTAGCAAATACTACAAATTACAATATTCAATAATGAATTACTGAATATAACAATGATTATTGAGTGTTATTGAATAGTTAAAATTTAAAACAATAATGTAGAATTCTACAAGTCTCTGTGCCGTTGTCACAATGAATACAATATAGTACACGATAAAACTCTCAGTTTTTCAGTACAACAATTGAATGAAAAACTGCCCTAGTCAAATATGAATCTTACAAATAGACTGATTTGGTTCCTACAGGTAACGATAAGAGTAACTGTTATTTTAAATATATTTTTTTTGGTTTCTTAGATTTTTTGTGACCACCACAAAGATCAATATTTTAAATTAAAGAAAACTGGATTTTTTTTATCTAAGTAATATAAATGACAAATTTAGTTTTTGTAAGACCATACAAATATTATTTCTTGATTAACATTAGAGTTACTTAGAGCTTATAATATTCTATTCAAGCTAAAATATTCAGAAATAGTAGTTTAATGATGAATGAAGTCTAATCTAACCTAAGTATTTTAAATTAAAAATATTAGAAATATTCATATTGTTTTAAAATTATATTAAACAACATTAATAACATAATACTAATATCATAACAGTTGATTTTCTCAAATTGAAATTTAATTATTGTTCAATTGAAATATATATTTAAAATTGATTTCCACTTTATCAATGTTAGTTTTCAAGAATTCAAATTTTAACTGTAAATGAACCAAACTAAATTGTGGACTCTTAATATCAATCTATTGACATTTATTAATATAGATTTCAGATTTACATCTCAGCATTTTCCATGACTGGGAACGAGTAACCGAGCTCAAAGAATTTTGTGAATTAACTTTGGATACCATTAAGCCTTCAGCTGTATTAGCAAGTGGTATGTTTTTTTTGATAATTTATAAATATTAATGGTTCAAATTAAAATTGAGTACTTAATATATTTTATGGTACGTAACATAAATAATTACCTACTATAAATTTGCATTATTTCATTTTATAATAATAATACAGTAAGACTTCCATTTAGTGGGGTAATTAGGGGCCAATGAGGCCATGCTAAGGTATTTGAGAGTTCAAAAACTCGTCCCTAATTAAAAGTATATAGTGAAATAAAATTGGGTTTTTATCCACTGGCTAGTGACAGCTCATATTATGATCCACAAGAGCATATGAACTATGCAAAAAATTGCATAAAAAATGTTTAGATTTCTATAGTAGGTAAATTATAATTGTTTATTATACACATGTTCTGTAACATAAAAATCGTATTTACATTAAATTTATTATACTGTTATATTTAAAACTATTTATAAGAACAAAATGAATTTTTTTGTTTACTCAATAATAATATTATTATTATAGACTAATGTCTAATTGTATACATTAAAAAAAAAAATATTGTACAAAATTGATTATTGAATAAAATATAAATTAATATGCTATTTTTTCATTAATTCAGTAGTTTTTAAACAATTAACTTAAGTTTTGATGTAAAATATAAAAGTAATGGATTATAGTTTTTGAGGTTTTAGGTTTCCGCTTTTATTTTAGTCCAAAATAAAAGTGGAATATTTTGTGAGATATTTTTAAAATTATTAAATTATACTTTATTATGTATATGCTCTATGTCAATTCATATAATATTAATTACTAAGTCAAACAAAATATTGATATAGGCGATTTAACTGATGCTAAAAAGAAAGATGGTATTGGATCAACACAGTATGAAGGAGAATGGTTAGCATATCATAATGTATTGACATCTGGGAAAGTATCTGAAAAAACTAAATGGTTAGACATTCGCGGAAATCATGGTAAAGTTTAAAAAATATCTAGTATATTTTAATATTTATATAATATAATACATGTAATTTAATTTGTATTTTTAGATAGTTTTGATGTAAACAATTTAGATTCTCCAAAAAATTTTTATCGAAAATATTCTGAACAAGGCCAGTCTCATCCACGATCATATAAATACAAAGTAACAAATCATGCTGGAATGAGTCTTAATATGATTGCAGTTGATGCTTGCTTAGATCCAGGACCAAAAAGACCATTTAATTTTATTGGAAACTTGAATGAATATGAAATATTTCAATTGCAATCTTTAGCAAATAATACCGAAGATCCTATCATATGGTTTGGTCATTACCCAACTTCATGCATATTTACATCAGGAAGTAAAAGTGTAAAACCAGATAATAAATTATATTGTTAATATATTTATTTCATACTAATTTGTTGCTTTCAGATAAGGTCCATTATAGGTGAAAATCCAATGTCTATTGTATACTTATGTGGTCATTTGCATACATTAGGTGGTTTGGTACCACAAATGTATACAATGCAAAATGAAGGATTCGCGGAGTTAGAACTAGCTGACTGGAAAGATGGAAGAATGTTAGTTGAATCTAGGTTGAATGTAAAATTGACTATTAACTGGTACTGTTGTGTTTCTTTATAGGTTTAGATTAATAGCATTTGATCAAGGTTCATTTTCATTTATTGACATACGCCATGGTCAATGGCCAATTATATTAGTCACTAATCCAAAAATACCATGGCTTACTATACGAGATATGGAAACTGAAGAAGATCGTAAGGCAAATATTAAATATATAAGGTTATTGGATATTTATAATTATTTTTTTTTAAAGAAGCACACGACATTAATTTTTTCTTTAAATATATGTAGATTGTAATATAAAGCATAATATTTTAATATTAAACATAAATTATTCTGTAGTCACTAATGTACATAATACAGTGTAATTTAATGACCAGCCATGTCACTTGGCTATTTAAAATTCCTTTATCTTACATAAATAGTAAAAATTAACCCAAAAATTTGATTAAATATATTTTAAATCTTAAAAAAGCTTAATTTTTGTGTTAAATTTAATTATTATTAACTTTTGTTCTTTTGTTCACTTATTTAGAATATTAGCCTTTTCTGTTGATCCTATCAAACACGTATTACTCCAAATAGATAAAGAATATAAATGGAGAAATTGTAGTCATGTGGAAGGTAGTCCTCTTTATATATTTGAATGGAATTATAACACATACTCAAGTGGATTACACATATTAAATGTAAGTAATTACAATCAAATAAGTTGAATAATTTTAAGTATAATTTTGTTTTGTTACTATAATGACAACTTACATCGAATTGAATAAAAATACTCTATTATTATCTTCTTGATGTAAGAAATATACTATCCTTTTTGTTGATTTCGTATGTTTAGAACTAACCATCTAATAAGTAAAAATCAACAAGCCTAAAGCACTTAACTAACTGAGAAGTAATTTTGTTGTGATATTCAGCTTAATCATTATTTATTATAAAATGTTTCTCTTAAAGTTTTAAAATATTAATTGACCATCCAAAATATTAACAGTAACACTTGTATCACATTTTAATAAATAATATTTATATTTTTATATTTAATAAATATATATTTATTTATATTTAGAATTTTCTTTAATTACATGTAGGTTAGAGTGGAAGATATTCAAGGGCGTAAACATGAAATTAACCATCCTTTCTCATTAGACAATTCTAAACCGACACTAAAATTATTTTCACAATGGCCACTAAATGTTTATTTTCCTGATGTGGTAAGTATCCATGTTTTGTTTGCATAATAATAGTTTAAATTGGTCATATTGGAGTAAATATATTGATCTTTGTAATTATATAGCGTAAATATTTCTTTTGATTTTCAAAATTTTTCTATGTTTTTCTTCTTTGATTTTGACTTCATTATGTTCTTATAAAATTTTTATATTATTATATATTGATATATATTTTTAACTTTATTGTATTAATTGTTACTACAGCTCAGAATTTAATATACTAAAAAAGTACTAAATATGCATGCATTTATGCGCTTAAAATAATACAAAAAATATGCATTTATTTTGTTTACCAAAATATTTTTTTAAAACTATAAATAGTTAAGCTCAGAGTTAATATTCTTACAAAAGTTAAACTAATTAGATGTGCCATAATAATATATATCTTTATGCTCTTAAAACTACATAAATTATAAATAAATATCTACATTTCAATATTTGTAAATTTTTAAATAAATTTATAACTTTTAAAATGTTTCTTATTTCTATTCTTCTTATTATAATATATAAATTACCATAAAATCTCAATTACTGGTTAAAGCTAGGTTTTACTAGTTTTTGATAGGATTTACTGTTTGTACTCAGTAAATGCTGAAAATCATAATTTTATTCAGGTTTTTACTTAATATGTTATGTATAGCCTAGTATGTATAAATTAAGTTAGTAAAAGCTGACATGACAAATAAAAATTTGAATTATATATTATTAAAACAAATTTAAAACACACAAAATTTAAATTAATTTTTCGCCATATAAAATAAATTGATTTCTACTGAATAATTAAACCAAAGTCCCAGCCTTAGATCCTAATTAATATAATTCTTCAAGAACTATTTCAATTAATGTACAAATGATTAAATTTTTTAAGATTTTCATATATACGGATAACTTTTGTATGGCTTAATATGAAAATTGTGTTAAAATTTTTTTTGTTAATAATTTAATATTGTAATTATATTAATTCTGATATGACCAAATTAGCAGTTTTATTAGTTTTGTTATTAAAAATGAGGTGTTTTTACAGTTACTTGTGATGTTTATGATTGCATCTTTGGCTAACCTGTTGCCGCTTATAGTTTATCGATTTGTTAGCAAATGCACAAAATGTAAGTGGTTTTTGGCTCAAACTAATGCCTAGCTAAGCATATCTAATATTTTTCAATTTAATATAAGTACTCTACTTATACAGAAGAGTGCCAGAATGTTCCATATATGAACATACATATACCCTGTTTACTTATAATTTACAAATTTTTGTATTTACAAGAAATATTCTTCAATTTATTTTTAGACGAAACATATTTATTATAAAAATGAAAGAGAATATTTTCTATTTTATTTTTGTATGATTCAATTATATAATAATTACAATCTACTTAACTTAAAGTTTTTATTAAAATAATTAACCTCTATTAGGTATATATGAAGCTTTATTTTTTCAAGGTACCATTTAACATGACAGTTGAACTTCAACATATTGTTCTCTATAATTTTGAAGAAAAGAAATTTTATTTGAAATCAATTTTTATTTTATTTTTAATAAAAAATATTTATTTAGAATCTATATAAAATATAATATCAGATATAATACACAAGTTTCATTACAATAAGGAAAAGGCAAATTAGAAGGATACTTCTAGGAAATACAAAAGTGAGTACAATTCAGTAATGCCAAGTATTGAATTGGCATAAACATGGTAGGTATTGCCAGTTTTTTGCAACCTACTGACAGTACTGTTGAATAGTATTATATTACATTGTTGTACCAATATATTAAATTTATTAATTTGAAATAAAAAGCCAGAGGATTCAGAAATCAGGTACTGAGTACTTTTCTTACTTCAGTATAACATTTTGGTGTGTTATAACTTCAAATTTCAAGAAATAATAAAACATTCTTTACCTAATAATTTTGTGCAGACTTGAATGATTATACCATACTTGCTAATATTTCTTCTAAATGTTTTGTTTGTTAGTTATTTATTCAAGTGTGCCTATAAAACTATAAACTGAGTTCAAAGTCAATTTTTTAATGAATATAATAGTCATTTTTTAATTTTAGTTCAAATATACAGTATATCAATTAATTGGAAAGTTTGTAGCTCTAATCCAAAATAAAATGCAGATATTATAGTGAAGTTGTTTATAATATAAAATATGATTAATAGCTTCCCTTTTAACATTATTTACAAAAAATATTTAATTTTTTTAAAATTTAAATATAAGCTATTTTATAGAGTTATTTATTTAAAATATAAAAAAAAAATCAATTTAATTTTGAATGAATGAAAACAACATTATATTTTCAAAAATACAGCATAATATTATAACATTTTATGGTTTTCACACATATGATAACTAATGCAATTCAATTGGTAATAAAGAACACAGTACTTGTTGATCATATGAAATATTTTTATTTATTTTCGTAATATTTATTATACGCTATACACTGCAATGCTAAGTCAATGTTATAAGCTTATCTCTGTGGAAAAATTAGAACTTTAGTTAAGTATGTGTGAGATATTTCCAGCCTATTGCTAACATTAATTTCATGCAGTTTAAAAAATTTAAAAAATTTAAGTGTTTTTTTAAATTGTTTTGTAGACCATAGTTAAAGGTAGGTATAAATAATATATATAAGTCATATATTAAATTAAAAAAACTGCACTTCAATATCTGCATTATTTTTCAAATTCAAGCTACTGATTTTTCTATTAATTAATATATTGTAAAATTGAAATAAGTTAATTTTGTTCTGGATACAAATATAATTAAATATAGATTTTTTTAAGAAATAATAAAATTTATGTTGGAAAAATTATATTTTTTAGTAGATAGAATTAACTATAATGCAAAATTATCACTGATCAAGAGATACTCAAGAAAAATGATTTTATTGTCAAGTGTGAATCGTTTATTCTACACATTGCTTTTATTTTACATTTATCTGTGTATAGGTAATCAATTAATTTCTTAAAATAATAAACTTTACAATTTTGTATATTTATTATTAAATGTTTTATTTTTGGGTTAGGTCCATGGGCAGTTGGAGAACTTGTAACTGACTTAATAGGTTGGGTCTTTCCATGGGGCATTTATGTCAATGGAAAACTTATAAAAGATTCTTTTATATATGCATATGGTTTTGGACAAGTAAGTTGATAAGTATTATGTCAATGGATTAATTCATTGTTTAAATGTATAATTTATTTATTAATTATTATTATTGTTTTAGATTATAACTTTTCAATTGCCTCTTAATTATATACTTGGTCACCGACTTGATAAAAGGTACCCATAAATTGTTTAATCGTAAAAATTTTTCTCTGACAAAGTAATGAAAATAATTAAATTACTTATTTTAGAATGCAATCATTACCAAATGCCAAATACACATTTGTTACTTCACCGTATATTTATGTGGATATGATTTTTTTCTTTCTTATAATTTGGCAAATAGTGTGTTGTCTATGGTTTTTTGGAGCATATGGTTGGATAGCTACTATATTTGGTCCATTAAAAACATGGTCAATATTTATTGCACTTTGGCTTTGGAATGAAACACGAAGAATTACTATTAACGAGATACGATATGCAACAGGTAATAGTAGGCATCATCAAACAACTGAATAAAATAGTTATATTAGTATACTGATATGTAATTTTGTAGTTCATATTTTGCATGATTATAAAATTAAAAATTCCTCAATATTAATATTTGTATTATTTTTTTTATGTTCATTGAAAACAGGAGTAATGGAAAAACTAAATACAAATTAAATATTGTATAATATTGTTTATTTTACATTTATGTAGATGTTTACTGTTGTTAACAGAATAATTTTTAAAATCCTATATTGACCTTTGTCAACATTATTTATTGATCCCTATAATTTAATTTATCACTAATTATATAAATGTATTAGTAATATATCGTAATATTATATTTATGTAATTTTATTATTTTAATTTATTAATTTATTAAAAAATACACATACATAATTATAATATGTAAATTTATACGTCTTATAATTTATATTTTTATCAAATATTATTTAAGATTTACTATAATTATTGTATTTTAATTTTTAAATTAACTTAATCTTTGTCAAACAAATTGTAAACCCTATTATAGTCTATAGATACCAAAGTATTAAAAATAAGTCATTTAACAATTTTTGATTTTGTCCTAATAGTTATAAGCAGATAGTCTCGAAGATAGTTACTTTGTAATTTATGGTGTTCGATTGTTTTTTTTTTTTTTTTGAGTGATATTAAATTTAAAAATAAAATTTTGATAGAACTTGTTTTTTAGTTTTGTGATTTCATAATAGATAATTTCTCCTGCTGGTGTTTCTGAATATATAGAGTTTCATTATGGACAATTAGTGAAAAATTTAGTATTTTCAATAATAAATAATAATTATACTTATTGTAACTCATAGTTTACCCAAAATAGGTCAATGCAGAATATGATATGATTACTAACTACTTTAAAATTCTGGTATGTCCATATTTTTTTGGTTTACTGAAAGACTGCATTAGTAATTTCTCTTTAAAATCATAAAATTCCTATAATTAGAATAATTTCAAAAGCGAAGGGTTAAATAATAAATAATTAAATTGCATTTTAGAACACTAAAATTTAAATTGTCAAATTAGTGTCACTTACAGAAACATGAATTTTCTTTAAAAATAGTTGCATTTAAAATTATAAACAAAAGTTAATGTTTATAACCTTTGTTATATAACCCTTATTATAGGCACCAAGTTTAATTTCTAATCATTTGAAAAAATTAAACATTGTCTTCTTTCCAACAGCCTTTCTTATAGATAATTTTCTTTTTTTATCTTTTGATTATCATAATCTATTCTTTCTATATGATTTTTTATGTCCTTTCATGATTTTCTAATATCATACTAAGCAAATATTTCATATGTTAAATTTAATAAAAGTATAAACAAATATAAAATATAAATTAATGAAAAAACTGAACAATTGATTAGAAAAATGTCCAGCAGTAAACTTCATTGTGTTCTTTACATGGTCATCTATAAAGTGTAGCCAGGGGTAAATAAGCTTATAGGGAAAAAGGATTTCCTCTTAAAGCCCTCGTCTATACTTTATGTCGGCTGGCTTCTCGACCTATGGTTTTACACATTTTTATTTATAATAAAATAAATTCACTAATTAGGTATAATTAAAAATATAAATTATTATTACTGTTACTTTTAGCAATAGTATAATACCACAACAAGTCAACAATTTGTTGCAGATATTATATTATTATATATGTATTAATAAAAATAATATAAATTGTTATTGAAACTCTACAGGAATAATAATCTTGTCTTGAAAAATCAACCAAGTTTGATAATATTTTTTTTATTTATATAAGATAATATTTTACAGGGCATGTTAAACTCCATTTTTTCAATATTTTAATTTCAAATTTTATAATGCCTTTAAATGTCTTTAAAAATAAAACAATTTTAACGTTTTTTTTTAGAAATTATTTGAAATAAAATTAAAAAACAGGTATACCTACTGTAATGTATAAATGTATTTTTTGAAAACGTCAAGAAAAGCGTCACAGACTTCAATATATATTATACGGAACTCTATGACATCTGAGAGGACTCGTCACGAAGTAATTGGTGGGGTTTTTCCATCAAAATATATTTAGTAGCTGAAATAAGGGTAGATTTTTTGCAGCACTAGCTAGTAGCGATCTCGTTACGGTGATCGACCAGTGGCGCTTGAACAATATATGATGAACATATGTCATATTTAGTCATAACTCATAGGATATATAAGTGTCCCAAAAGACTCTTATCACCCTTAATATTTCTGTAGCAAATAAATATATTTAAATGTGTTTTTTTTTACAATTTTTAGTATGGTAATTATACAGTAGAATGACATAAGAATCAATTTTTTTTCAAATAATATCATATTATAATAGGTACATGCCTATAATCAAAGTTTTGATTTGAATAACAATAGCTGTGTCTTATTGTTTACTGTACAACGAAACTACTTATCTATTTTGAAATATTTTAATTATTGTGAAGTGAACTTAAAATTACAAAATGGGATGAAAATCGTGGCCTGAAATGATTTTACAGTTATAATTTACAAATGTGATTTACTGATTTATAATAATAATATTTGGCAATTTTTTTGAATTATAATTAAAATTATTTACTTTTGTTCTATTTTTAACTCAATTAGTTATTTACTGAATTTTATTTTTTTTTTTTTTTGGCCATATTAAAAAATATAATCATTAAAATAGCTACCTATTTTAAAATTAAAAAACTAAATTGTACAAGAAAAAATTTTGAAAATTTGAATTTTATGCCATTCAATTAGAATTTCCATACTTGAAACTGTAAAATAAACTGCATTTAAATACGTATATATCGATTTGCACGGAGATACTAAGATATGTGACTTTTGGTACACTGCACTGTATACTATTATGAGCGTCATAATCAAAATTTTGAAGTAGTATTTTGTTTTTTTTTTCGAAAGTGAAAAAATTTGTCAATCACAAATGTTTGTATATTTGTACTTATCAATTTATATTCAAATATAGTTAATTTCGAATCTAAGGAAAAAAATAGCCCATACAAAATAATTATTAAGCAAATGAAGCTATATATTATCATACATTATCAATTGTTATATATTATATATTTAGTCATTTTAAAGATGCATGTAAAACGATTCAAGTCAAATGTTAATTATTACTTTTATTAGAAATCTTTATATTACATAGGTACATCAAATATCTATACTACTATACACACTTAGCAGTGTATTCGAAAACTGTGGTAAATTCTGATTATTTTAAATATATATTTATATAGTTTATATAATAGGTATTTAGGTATACATTGTAATTCTAAATTCTAATACAAAATTAACTATGTAATTAAAGCTCATTTTTTACCGTATTTTTATTTCGGAGCTTTTTTCCCAAATACTCTAATTTCATACCATTACATATGATCTGTATTTAAACTCAATTTTTTGATTTTAAATATTGATAAAAACTACACATTTTGTGTAGAATTGTACGCTGCGGAAAGTACTGGTTTCAAGTATTATTTTATATACTTATTTTTTAATCTTGTTAAAAAAAATAGTTGAAACAATTATCGACTTGGTACCGAAGTTATTATTGTTATTTGGTAATTTATTTCAATTCTATTTAATTAGTTTTTTGTGGTAATTAAATTCCAAAACGATACACTATTGATACCAGAAAAAATGTATGTATTAGCAAAAGTAACCCTCGATATTCCCTAGAAATGCACCGACACCATTGTTATATGCTAAGTAGATACATTAGTTTAATAAAAGGTGAACCCCTCTCACATAAGTCCACTACTGAACATACTTTTAGAACATCACGTATCTTCGTGAGTCACAAGTATGATTTAAAATAAACAGTATATTGACATAATATTGTATAATATATGTATATTTTACCTACTTATAAATCGCAATTGTAACGAATTGGGAAAAAAAATTAGAAGTGAGATGCAAAAGTGTAAAAAAGAATATGCGTATCCGAATATTTAAATGTCTTATTGATTAGGATATATTATGTAATTAGAAGGGGTACCCACACAAAAATATTTATCAAAAAGAGCGTCTTCTCTCAATTAAATAGCACTGATCATATTGTATATCTTTCTCGGTGCATACTTATTTTAAATGTTAAAATATTATGCATTAGCACCATTAGCTAATAGTTAATACCATGAAGACTAGAATAGGTAATAGAATGAGGAGACCGAAGTTCGCTTCTGAAAACGTCCTGAAGTGAGTCGCCCGATGAAATGGTCACAAGCTGGGCTGCCGTCGCCAAGATCGCTATACTTTAACGTCTTTAACCCACGTAGTATAACAATTATTAATATTTTTTACATTTCGTGGTAAATAAATGTATTATTCCTAACCGATAAAATGACCGATTATAAATTGTATATTTGTATATAGCTTATAAAATTACGCATTCGCACAATCATGCACCGGCAGGGCCACGGAGAGAGAAACCCAGGCCCGGGGCTAATACTGTATTGTGCAATCGAGGGATGAAATATATTTTCCCCGGAGCTAGAGTATATTATCGGTTGCCTATTCCGCCCCTTAAAAAATATGCGCGTTTTTATCTGCTTATCATTGTCGTCCATTGAGTGGCATTGAGCAACAAGCATACTTCTTTATTTATTGTCGCTTATGGGACGTAAAAGTGTGTGTAACTTTTAAGTAGCCATTTTATATTACACCTACTTTTTTTATTTTTCCATAACCTGTTGCGTGTTTAGTGTTGCTGTGTTAGTGAACACCTTGCTCCACAGACATACGTGATCTGCTTTGATGCAAAGGTCAATGATATTAGTAATTACTAATTTAGTAACTTTATTGATATTTTTTATCAAAGCACTGTAGTAAATTAATTAGAACAAATTAAAAGCGCTTTTAAATCTATGTGTAATGTTTGTATAGTAAGCACGATCTACTCGTATTAGTACTAACATACTAACCTATTAACTACTTAAGTACACTTTTATCAAAATATCGACTTTTGAACTATCAAGGTCTTGTAATTGTTAATTGTTTCTACATTTAAAATACTTATATATATATATATAAATAAATCATATATTATATATAAAATACACACATAATATAATAGGAACAATTTTAGTTAGTATATTGGCTATAGTTATATTTTTTATAAATGCTAGATAGTTGCATTTACTGTTGAACATTAATCATCTGCTCTGTTCTAAATTATTAATTTTTATAGGTACTATAGACTATAGAGCATATATAATTAGATTTTTAATTTTTTTTTTTATGAATTAACACCTATTTTTTTTTTCAGTATTAAATGGATTCTGCCTTTGCTAAGAATACAAATCGACTCAAGCCACTCAATGAATTAAGTAAATATAATAATTCTTCTTTTAATCTTTTAATTTATAATGATATTTTTATTATAGCATAATAGGCTATAGGCTTTATAAATAAAATAAAATGTTTTACTAACTTAGTAGTTTTTTTTAATGATTATTTAAAATTTAACATTGATTAAAAGTTATTCAAACTATTATACCATTGTTTCAAAACTATATTTCATTGAAAAATTTTTTAATTTTGTTTTAATATTTAGCAATATTATTTTGTAGATAGTGAAGATCAACTTTTAGTATCTATGTGCACTCTGGCTAGGGAGAGAGCATATGTTCCATACAGCAACTTCAAAGTCGGCGCTGCGTTGCGATGTGACGATGGTACCATATTTTCAGGCTGTAATGTAGAAAATGCCTCGTATGGGCTCGCAATATGTGCCGAACGTACAGCTATTGTGAAAGCTGTAAGTGAAGGAAAAACTAAATTCACTACAATTGCGATTGCTGGATTGAACAATAATCAATTTGTTCCTCCTTGTGGTGCTTGTAGACAAGTATTAAGTGAATTTAATAACCCTAATAATGATATGACTGTTTATTTATACCAACCAGAAGGTAGTAATGTAGTTATGACAAGTGTTTCTGAACTACTTCCATTTGATTTTAAATTTAATTAATAATACAATTTTATAAGTTGTTAATTATTAAGCAAAAACAGCTTATCTATTAACTTTAAATTATTCCTATTATGAGTTTTGACAAATTTGCTTAGAATTTTTTTTTATTAATGACTACTTGTAGAAAAATTTTAAAGGAATAACCATTTATATTTTATACTTATTACTTCAATGTATTAGCAAAATATCATTATTTATAAAAATTCAAATCATTAAACAAGTACTGTATTCTTATATTTTTGATCTTATGTATAAATATTGTATTTTATAAATGTATAATATCATTGTTTTTGTGTTTACTTAGTCTTTGTTTACTTATGTAGTTACATGTTAAATTATCATACCATAAATAAAATAAACCAATTTTTAAAAAATGTATAAATTCATTAAAACTTTTTAGTAATTTAGTTGTTTTTTTTTTTTTTTGAATAAAGCTATAAAATGAATATTTTTATTTTTATTAAAAATACAGGAGATGTAAATAAAATTATGGGTATAATTTACATGCTTAAAATAATTCATTTAAATTCTTGGAATTTTTGAAATTCTGCAGTTCAACTATGTTTTTCCAAAAGAAAATATTTTTAATACTATTATTTAAGTTATTGCGTATAAATAAATGTTTTTTTACCTGTATTATAAAAATTGTTCTATAGTTTATAATATTGTTGATTTTTGCTGTTGATATTATATTTTTACATTATGGTTTGTAGAAAGAACCAATTTTATAAATATTAAAAAAATACTGAATTATGACAGTTGCTACCTTGCCTGATAAATAAAACATGTATGATGGTAAACAAGAAATTTATCTATATAGTAAAATGTAAAATCATATGAGAAACTAACATTTGTTAGTTGTAAAAGAACCAGTAAAAAGTTTACACTTGTCTATTAAATTATGATATTCACAGCCTATTCATTCATATAGTATTAAATTGTATAACCCCATACATATAGCTTTATGTATTACTATAATATTATGTTATGTATGTATTTTAAACCTGCAGTTTGATTGTTAATGCATACATGCATATTGAATATATCTTATATTTTTTATTATTATTATTTGTTTCCAAAAATTAGAATTTGAATAAATTTATTATAAGGAAAAAATAAGGGTGAGCATGTTTGCTGCTTAGTGAATTAAACAGTTTATTAAATACTCGCATATTGTATTATATACATTATCACCAGTTGGATATTGGCCATAAACTTGTGATTACTGTGGTATCTAAATTAACTAATTTATTTATTTATAGTTCATTCAATGTTATCCAGTTACTATACCCATATCTAAATTTCAAAGCTCAAAAGAAGTGTACCACATCAGGAGATAAAAGTAAACAACTCATTTAGTGTTTCAATAATTTTATTACCAATAAGGAACAAATTTATATGCCCAAATAAACTTAGATATATAAAATCAACTGTTTAAAGTTATGCATTAAAAATATTCATATATGCCCTAAAATTTTTATATCATTTTGGAAAAAAAAACTATTTTAGATGATGATTTATCATTTATTCATGAGTGGTTGTTACCTACGACCTACATACATTTATGACCTCTTGGCTTCTTCAAAGTACCAATTAGATTCAATTCACTATAAAAAACCATATTCAAGATTGGAAGAATTTGAATTGAACCAAAACGTGTGTGATGACAGAAAAAAAATAAATCACTGAAAATCAGTATATTCTTGATTCATTGATCCGTTCAAAATCTAAAAATTTTATAAATCAAAATATGGCATGCTTTTTTAAAGGTATAAAATTTAATATTTTACAAGAATTGAATAATTGATAACACATAAAATTACACACGAAACCTTTCAATTATACACATGATAATCAGCTAGTACGTATTATATTAAATTGTTGTAATACTTAAATACATATATACATAATATTACGACTACGTATTTATTATCAGAGCCGTTTTTATGGGTGGGTGGAAAGGGTCCTGAGGCCTAGCATTCGAAAAAAAATAAAAAAAATTGGTTTCAACAATGATTGGCCCTGAATTTTGCAAATCCTAAGGACGGCCCTGTTTATTATACATTGTTGCTTGTATTTATTTTTTACTTTTCGAAAATATTGTTATATTAAAATTATTATTAAGAAAATATCAGAATATCAGAACTTTGACCGATAACATAATTATATGAATTCAAATTGTTCCACGTATATGTCAAAAACACGTTACAACAGATTTAATATCATCTAAAGTTATTTCAAAATCTTAAAATTATAATTTATAGCCAATCAAATTAATTTGAAAAATCGCGGTCATCAACCTATGTCATTGTGTATCACTTTATGACAAAAAAGTACAAACGTCATGATGTTTATTTATACAATCTCTTTGAAATGTTGATAAAAAATAAATTGATTGTTGATAGAAAGATACAAATGTGTTTGTGCAACAACTCTAATGACTTACGCCTTACAGTATCTGCATAGTTATTGTTATTATCTGCATTCATGACATATTTTGTCATGGTTGCATTTACGTAAAATGAGATGAATTACCGTTGTATTCTTCTTTGATTAAAAATAATTTATCGTTAGTTAATTTATACGCAAAAGCCATAGGGTTTTGGTGAAAACCTAATTATTAATAACATTAAAAATGTCGGATTACGACAGTGATCAAGGGAGTGATCGTGGCGGAAGTGGTAGTGATCCAGAGGTAATAGTTATAATCATAAGTAAGAAATAGAATCCAATCATCCAATATTATATTTTTAGGAAGATTCAAATCCGCGATATCGTAAAAGGGACTTAAGTCATAGTGCAAGTAGAAGCCGTTCTCCGAGTGGGTCTGAAGCAGAGGAAAATAACCAGTAATAACTAGAGTTTTGTGATAAGCATAGTCAATGCTAAATATAAACATTTGTTAATTGTTATAGTGAAGAAGAAGTTGCTGATGAACAAGAACCAGAAGGCGAAGATTTAAATTCAGAAGATGTAAGTTTTGAAGAAATTATTTGTTGTTATTTTGAATAATTTAAAAACATTATTTTTGTTTGTTAGGAATATGATGAAGAAGAAGATGAAGAAGATGACCGTCCGGGCAAAAAGAAAAAGAAAAATGAACGTTTTGGTGGTTTTATTATTGATGAAGCTGATGTAGATGATGAAGTAGAAGAAGATGATGATTGGGAAGATGGAGCTGGCGAATATGGTATTGTCGCTAATGAGGTTGATGAATTAGGACCAACTGCAAGAGAAATTGAAGGACGCAGACGTGGAACTAATCTTTGGGAGTAAGAATTAGTATATAATTGTATATATTCTATATCTAGAATATGTCCTTTTTACTTATTTTAAACCGACAGTAATGAAAGATCTGTATTATATTACTACCCCATTAATGTCTTTATTTATTGAATAACAGTTTTTGGCCACTTGATGGTTATAACAAATCTGCTTTCCTTATGTGACCACCTAGTATGTATGAACAAATTAATTGGTTCAAAGAGTAGAGAAAAGTGGTAGCTTTGACTTTACATCAAGACCCTTTGTGCTCAATATGTTTTAAAAATAAATTATCATTTCAATACATTTTTTAGTACTCAAAATGAAGATGAAATTGAAGAATACTTACGTAAAAAATATGCAGATGCTTCAGCTACAATAAAACATTTTGGAGATGCAGGAGAAGAACTAGCTGATGAAATTACTCAACAAACCCTTCTACCTGGTGTTAAGTAAGATTTATTATATACAACATACTATGTATTAGAAATGCACTAAATGCGAACTTTTGGTAATAGAGACCCAAATTTATGGATGATTAAATGTCGTATTGGTGATGAGAAAAATACCGCTTTATTGTTAATGAGGAAGTATATTGCATACCAGTTTACTGAAGATCCACTGAAAATCAAATCAATAGTTTCCCCTGAAGGCGTTAAGGGGTATATATACATTGAATCATACAAACAAACTCATGTGAAATCAGCAATTGAAAACGTTAGCAGTCTTAAAATGGGATTTTGGAAACAACAAATGGTTCCTATAAAAGAAATGACTGATGTTTTAAAAGTTGTAAAAGTGCAAACAGGCTTGAGATCTAAACAATGGGTTAGATTAAAACGAGGTTAGCTTATTATAATTATTAGTAATAATTGTGTATTTAATAACATGCTTATTTATATTTTATAACTGTATTTTTGCAGGTCTGTACAAAGATGACATTGCTCAAGTAGATTATGTAGACTTGGCTCAAAACCATGTACATTTGAAACTATTACCAAGGATTGACTATACTAGACCACGTGGTGCTCTCAGGGCATCAATGGTAATTAGTTTTTAAATGTTTAAAATTTAAAAATGTTATTATTTTATATTTATTACTAGGATCCAGAAGCTCTGAAGAGAAAGAAAAAAAGGCGTCCTGCAGCTAAACCATTTGATCCAGAAGCCATCAGAGCTATTGGTGGTGAAGTTACCAGCGATGGTGACTTTTTAATATTTGAAGGAAATCGCTACAGTCGTAAAGGATTTTTATACAAAAACTTCTACATGAACGCAATAACAGCTGATGGAGTCAAACCAACATTGTCAGAACTTGAAAAATTTGAAGAAGCTCCTGAAGGCATAGATATAGAATTACCAGTTTCAAATAAAGATAATTCAGCTAATAGTCAGTCCTTAAGTTCTGGTGATAATGTGGAAGTGTGTACTGGAGAGTTGATAAATTTACAAGGAAAAGTGTTATCTATTGATGGAGATATGGTCACTATTATGCCTAAACACGATGATCTCAAAGTAAGTTAATACTTTGTAATGCAAAATGTAAATACAGACTAATGTATCATTAATTCTTTTAGATGCCGTTGGAGTTTATGGCTAATGAATTGCGCAAATTTTTTAAACAAGGTGACCATGTAAGAGTAGTAGGAGGACGTTATGAGGGTGATACCGGACTCATTGTTCGAGTTGAACAAAATCGAATTGTGTTATTTTCTGATGTCACCATGCATGAACTTGAAGTTTTACCTCGTGATTTACAATTGTGTTCGGACATGGCTTCTGGAGTTGATTCACTTGGACAATTCCAATGGGGAGACCTTGTGCAATTAGAGTATGTACTAAAAATTTTAATTAAAATTTGACACAATTTTTATTTATATTTTTTTTCGTAGTCCACAAAATGTTGGAGTAATAGTGAGAATTGAACGTGAAAAAATGCAAATTTTAAATATGGCAGGAAAGTTGGTTGAAGCTAAACCACAATCTTTAAATAAAAAAAAAGAACATAGAAATACAATTGGAGTTGATGCTTTAGGAAGTTCAATACAAAGAAAAGATATTGTTAAAGTTATTGATGGTCCACATACAGTAATTTAAATTAATATTGAATAATTGTTGATTATGATTATATTAATTATTTATTTCTATGATCTAGGGAATGCATGGTGAAATAAAACATCTGTATCGTCATCATGCCTTTTTGTACTCCCGTTTAATGACAGACAATGGAGGAATTTTTGTTTGTCGATTAAGACACATTGCTCTAGCTGGAAATTCAACTAATAAAGTAATATAAAAGCTAATATTTTTTAATTAAATACTCATTAATTTTTATTATTTTAGCAAGCCATAACTGCACCTCAAAATGGTTTTGCATCTCCTCAAATTACATCTCCTCGTCATACACCTGGTAGTCCATTTGGTGCAGGCGGTGGTGGTGGCCGTGGTGGTGGAGGATCTGGAGGTAGATTTGGAGGCGTTCGAAGAGACAGAGATTTAATTGGTCAGACAATCAGAATTACGGGTGGCCCTTACAAAGGTGCTGTTGGCATGGTAAAAGATGCTACAGAGTGTACAGCTAGAGTTGAACTTCATTCTTCTTGTCAAACAATATCGGTGGATCGAAGAAATATAACAGTTGTTGGACAACAATCTAAGGATGGAAGGTTAACATCATCATACTCTAGAACACCAGCTAATGTGATGATGACTCCTGGATATCGTGAAGGAGGCAAGACTCCTATACAAGGTTCAATGACACCCAACTATGAAGTTGGTAACCGTACACCACACTTTGGAAGCATGACTCCATCGCACGATGGTTCTAAAACACCCACTCAAGCTTGGGACCCTGCTGCTGGGTATACTCCTGCCCGAGTAACTGATAGTGATTTAGAATATCCAATGGACCCGGGTACTCCTTATGCACAAACACCAAATACATTATATGGTTCTTCAGATCATTCATACTCTCCATATCAAGCAATATCGCCATCAGGAGGTGGTGGATACAACAGTAAATTATCAAAATATAATTTTTATATTTACATACTTTACAATATTATTTTTATATGATAACAGGTAGTAATTCTTATGTAAACACTCCAAGTCCAATCAATACTTCCAGCCCTCGTAGTATCCAGTATCACCCAGCCCCTTCACCATCAGGTTCTTATGCAAGTTTAATGACTCCATCATCAGTATCGTCTCCAGGATTAGCAGCTCCTTCATTAACATCATTTGGTAATAAGTTATTTGTTGTGTATTTTGTTTATATGTTATTACCAATAATATTTCAAGTATAAATAATTTCTTATTAGCATTACTAATAAATGACAAAAATGTTAAATAATAGGTTTACCACCAGGATGGCAGACTACAGATATTTTTGTTCGTATTGCTGATTCAGATTTGGCAGGACAAACTGGCATTATTAGAGATGTTAGTGAAGCTACATGCAGTGTTTATTTGCCCGAAGAAGAACGTGTAGTTACTATAGAAAATGATAATCTGGAACCAATTATGCCGAAATCCAGTGATTATGTGAAAGTTTTATGTGGCTCATATAGAGACAGAACAGGCAATATGATGGCAATTGAAGGTAGTGAAGGTGTTGTAGTAATGCCAGATGAAAAGAACCCTATACTTATACCACTGTTGCATTTGTGCAGAGCAAATTAGTTTATTAAGATTGGTAACATAATTATGTATTTTTTTTTTTATATTTAAGTTATGTGTGGTTTTAGTACTATATTAGAATACTTGAGTATTGAGTACTTATAATAAGATGTGAATTATTTTATTTTAAAAAAGGCTACCTATTGAATGTATCCCATATATTTTTTAAATTTTAATTATTGATATTATTGAACTCTTATTAATTTTGATAGTTATTATTGTAGTTGCATACAAATCACATTTACATTATAAACTTAAAGTATTGAAAAAATCAAAAAAAAAAATCTAATCTAAATATACATTTATTTATACATTTAATATGGCATAATTATTTACTAATTTTAATAGTTTCTATATGAACCCTTATAGCCTCATGTATTATAATCAATCTACCATGCATCCTCTTTGAGGCAACCTTTTAACACTATAAATATAAATACCATATTTAACTAACAGTAGTCCAAGGCCACTTGTTTCATATAACATGAGTCAGTAAATCATAATATGATTATAGCTCTGCTCTCTCTCTTTTTATGTTCAACATTCTAGTAATTATATATAGGAAATCATTATCAGTCAACTCACATGTAACATTTTAATACTAAAATTCATTATAAAAAAATTAGTTATAGCAGTATTAATCAAGGTAAAACAATTAAATTGTTTATTAAAAAAATTGATGAAATTAGCATAAAATTTGATTATTTCGAAAAAAAAGATTTCTTAAAATTAGAAGCCAAGAGTAAATTTTATTTGGGTTTAGTTTAACAATATTTTATTTTAACAAAAAACATAATCTCGCTCTAGAATTAGAACTGTTAAATAAACTACCAGACCGTCAGCCAAGAGCTCAAAACTCAATTGTTTTTAATTAGAACCCAATTTCGATAAAATAAAATATTTAAAAGGTATCCATTCTTTCTATTGTTTGTTCAAGAATAAAGGCCACCGTGGCACCATCTTAATATATATATTACCAAAATGTTACAAAACTTAATTAAATCTTTTAAATGTTCATTTCCCTGTTCTAATTATAATGTAGAGATATTTACTAAAACTTGATTATCAAAAAATATTAGCTTCTATGATCTTAGTTTTAGCATAGACTATACTCAAATTTCTTTGGTAATATTTTTGATGGCATAACATTTATATATTCATAAAAAAACATTTGTGTTGTTTAGACCTATTAAATTATTAGGTATAATAATTTAGTAATAGCATCACCACATAATCAACATTAATTTATTATTCAATTTATTAAATTTTTTCTATATTGTAAGGGTGACCAGCAAATTTATATCATTCTAAATTAGTTTTATTAAAAAAAAAAAAAAATAATGTTTGAGATTCAAAATACAAATTGATAAATTACATCTATCAGATTACAATACAAAAGGGATACCTAAAATAGGAAGCAATTTAAGTGAATGATATTTTTGAAATAAGAAGACAATTATAGTAACCTTTTTAAAAGAAATTCACAGAATGCAATTTAAGTTGGATGGGAGAAATTTTGAATGCCCAGGTAGTATAACCCTACTTATAATCTATAGATGTGACTAATGTAAATACTAATCTCTAAAGGAGAGTGGAGTCTTATTGATGTTGCCTGTTAGTAATTAATTGCATTGAAAACTATTTAGCACATAGGAGTATCAATAGGACACGCCAATCATACATTTGCACAATATGCAAAAGTTGACAAATTGTGTAAAAATATGGTATCTATAATATTTCTGTTACATTAAATATTAATACCTTTTTTTTTTATTTTTAACTCTTATTACTCTAAAGACCGGATTTATATGTATTTTAAATTGTAACATATGAATGCAACATAGCACTAAAAAAAGTCAAAATATGCAAGAAAAAAATGCAAAACATGCAAAATAAAAATTTCACTTTTTATTAAATTTTATATTTGATTTTAATTTTACAGTGATAATTATTTATTAATTTTATTAAAATTTTCATAAACAAAAAGTAAGATGTATAACAGCAAATATGCAATACAAAAATGTAATTTGTTAAATTGTAATTTAATTTTTTATCATTAATACATGGTAAAAAATATTTTATTAAAATTAAATAGTAGATACATGGGTATCTAGTAGGTATCTAGTGGTATAAGTAGGAAAAAAGTACGTCAAATTTAATGTAGTATGTTAATTGGGAAAACAATAAGTTATCAAAGTATGTTCTATGTTTATTTCTGTAAAATTATGATGGCGATCTGTAGAAATGCATTTGTAGGATAAAAAACTGTGTTCAACATCAACTGGTTATGGGAACATATTTAAAATTGGCTAGTATATCCGGCGAATAATTTGGAACTGATAAATTATTGAAATTAGCACTGTCACCTTGTAGTATTTTTGAAATTTCTTTTAAAACCATTAATCCTTTGTTTTTATACAAAAAGTTTTTACATTTTGTTTTAATTATTGTACTATTTGTATTAGTAGGAAGTTCATTGACAGAGTTTTCCATTTGTTCTAAAATTTCCAATGAGTCTATAAGGAACAAATTAGAGGTTTCATGCTTTTTGATACTTTTAACAATATATAAAAAATTTGCTCTAATGTACGCAAGATCATATTTTACATTTATTTAAAATTGATTTACAATTTTGAATATTTTTTGCATCATCTTCTAAGTTTTCAATTACATTTTTGAACTTTTAAAAATTATCTGCGTAAAAGAAGGCTGACTCTAGCCAAGTATCCCAACGGGTAATTATTGGTTGTGGTAGTAAAGGTGTATTTGGCAACATTTCTTTATATAACTGAATTCTATACAAAGTCTTTGAGAAAACCTTGTTTTCATTATTAATTAAATCATTAATGTCAAGAAAAGTATCTATAATTTTTTCAGCAATTCAGTGAATATCATAAGCAACACAAGTTACATGTACAAGATTTGAATAAAATGGTTTTAAATTGTATGCAGCTTTCATCATATAAGGAACAGCATCAGATAATACCAACAAAACTTTATCATCATTGTTACCTTTGGGTCACAATAGTATAAGAAAATTGTTTACAAATTGTGCTATAGTTGAATTATTGGTTTTTTTGAGAACTTTCGATGTTAAAAAATACAATTTAGAAGGCGAATCGGCATTTAATTTACCAACAATAAAATTTGCTACACGTTTTCCTCGATGATCAGTAATTTCATCAATAGAAAAAAAAATGTACGACTTGCCTATGTATTCTCGAATATTTTGTAAAACGTCTGCATAATATTGATTTAAATAGTTTTTTCTTAACATACTTTCATCTGGTATATGCTTATTTGTGTACTTTTCCAAAAAAAGATTTAAAGTTTTTATTTTGTAATTTATGTAAAGGTATGTTTGAAGAAATTAATGTATTATAAAGTTCTTTAAAAAATTGTGATTGATTTTCTATGGATGTTGATGCTTCATGAACAAAGGTTTGTTTAGAAAATTTTTTCAACCATTTTTCATGCAAAAATGATCTTGCATGTTGATCAATTTGAAATTTTTTGTCTGCTGTTACCAGTTTTTGACAATGTTGACAGAAAACTATTGTATTATTTAAAATTTTGAAAACCTCACCAGAAATATTGTATGGCTTAATCCATTTTTTAATTGATACCAGTTTTGAATTTCGAATTTTGGGCATTTTAACTGTTTAAAAATTAATTGGTAAATTACAAAATAATTTTTGGCGAAAAAATACGTATACTCAAAATTAACTTGGCTACAATGTAATTTTTACTAACATTAATTGTTTTATATAAATGTAGCAATGGTTGTAATAATGTACCTAGATATATAGATATATGTTGTTTTGAATATTTAATCAACAATATTAAATAAAATAGGTAAAGCCACGTCTCCACTATAAAACTCATACAACCAACCTATGAAAATTTAGTAACCTATTTTTAGCGTTCAAATACTCATTGAGACAAAATATTTGATATTATATAATTGTACCTATAATCTGTTTTTTTTTTGCTCAAGACTTTTTTTGGATCGTTAGGTGTATATTTGTACGGTTTTTTGTTAAAATATGAAAAATATGCAGGATAAAATTTTAATATTTAATCAATCATGTAATGATTTATGGACACTCATTGACCGCATGCATACGATGTAAAATCTTGTCTTTACTTATTAGTTATTTTCTGTACTCTAAATAAGATAATAATTTATTATTCTAGTTTCACATCCATATATTAAACTTGTGTACTAACAATAACATTAATAAGTGTTATTTTTTTTTTTTTAGTGGGTATAGGTAAACACTAAATCTTGTAAGTACATAAGTTCTATTATAATCTAAATATATATATATTATAAATAAAATATGCTATTTATCCCTTTTTTTCCATTGTTGTTATTGTATTCAGTTATTTAAATAGTAACATTATTTTTTTCCATGTTCCATATTAATGTAGTACTAGAATTAATTGGGCCACTACATAAAAAGAAGTGTAAAAAATGTTCATGTTACCCATAATTGTTTTTGTAAAAAAGGTTTATTTTCTTAGTCAATAAATAAATAGACTTAACACAATATTACAATAAATTAATGCTAAACAGAATCAATTAATTTTGCACATTCATAACATTTCATTCACACAACATATAACTAAATAATATTTTCTTCTAATATAACTCATAATTCAAAATTTAATAATATAATACTAACATATTTAATTACAATTAAAAATAGTTAAATGTATTGTACAATTAATGTCATTAATATCAAATTAGTTTTGTACATTCATAACATTTATTTCTAGTAAAATTCTCAAAATTTAAAAATTTTACAACATAGACATAGTTATAATTCAAAATCCACAAAATTCCAGTTAATAATAAATTAAGTATTAATTAATGCAAAAATAATAAATTTTTTACTTAAAATAAAATATTTCGAACAATATCTTAAAAAGTCAATAGGTTCTTAAATAAGAATTAATAATAATTCATTACCAACTAATAGTTACTAAATCTGAATCTACAATGAAATAAAAAAAATTATATAATTTTGGTTAAGATATATTCCCATTATTCAGTGTGTCATGATCAGTTAATTAAAAGTCAGTTAAAAGTTAATTATTGTAGCAAAGAATATATTATTATTATTAATTTTTAACTAAAAAAAAATATAATTAAATGAAATGACTTGAATATCACATACAAATATGTAGAATTTTTTTGAACTTTCTTGTTAAAAAAAATAGTCAAATATTAACAATAAAATTAATTGATCTTGGTGGACTGTTGAGCGCGCTCAATATATAAATTTAACAACTTGAGTTTTGCACCATTTAGACTTGATATATAAGGTGTAAATTCTTGTGAACCAAATACTTTATATAATGAGACCATACAAAACACAGTTGACTTACGGACTGCACTATCAGGATTATCATAGCTTTGCAATAGACCAGACATAATTTCTTTTATTTGATCAGTTACAGGTGGACTGCCATGCATATCAATGAGTTTTGTCATCATTCTAATTGCAATCAAATTGACTGGGAATTCTTTTGCTAATATCAAGGGTGTTATTATTTTCACAACTGTTTCTGGGTGTAAAGATATACTCATGACAATTAAACATTCTTCTGCAATTTTAACAATAGGCTTATATGAATCACAACACATATTCATTACTTTCAATATAGTCAATTCAGTGTAGTTGTGAAAATAGGTAACTAATTCTGAATTTTTAACTAAATGTATAATCAAAGTTATTGTATATTCTCGTACAATTGGTTCAATGTCCATCAATAACTTAAAAATAACATTCATCATCTTTTTGATATTATTTATAATTTCCCTAAAGGAACAATTATCTTTTATTAACTCCATTAGATGAATCAAAATTGATTGCTTATGATCAAGCTGCAGAGTATCTTTATCTAAATCATCAAGTATTTTTATAATTCCATCTACTTTAACATGGCCATTATCAAATTCATTCAAATTATGACTATTAGTTTCAGTAAGCATAGATAATTCATCAATTTTAGATTCACAGGAAGCAGCATTTATCTCCTTAGGATAATGGCATCTTATACGACACTTTTGAATTTTATCAGGAGATTGTTTAAATGACTTATGTATTTTTTCAGAATTAAAAGTACCAATGATGTCAGGTTGTAAAGGTGGTGAAGCAAGGTTTTTTGGTACCTGACTATTGTGGTAATTTAGAGACATTATTTGTTCAACACTTTTTCTTTTTACTCTAATTTTCAATAGTCTAGAAAACACTTCTTGATATTCTTCCGGTAACTGAGATAATCGCAATGTGATTTGAGATGGATTTAAATTATACAAAGCTAATATAGCTTCCTGAGATGCATTTCTTAATTCCGAGCCTCGTTTTATATTATTATTACACATTGTCCATCCGATCATTTTCATTAATGCTAAAGTAGCATAATCTTTTTTACCATTTACAACAGAAAGAAAGATTGACCCCGAATCTGCACTAGCAGCTAATTGTAAAATGTAACTCATGGCAAATATTTTAATTTTAACATTAGGTGTCTGTGTCGGATCTGTGAGAAATTTAAACACAGCATTTAGCTGAAAATCACAAGTAAAAGATGACCTTATAATTTCCATTGTTTTTAATATTTTTGAGTGTACAGAACCAAGTATATCAGAGCCTTCTTTATTAAATAACTTTACTAAAAGTGTGTATAGCCAATATTCTAAATATTGATTATGAGTAACAATAAACTCATTAAGTACATCTAAAAAGAGACTTATGACTTTTGTTTGAGAATCCATAAAGATTTTAGTAAACACTTCTGTTATTTTCATAAGTAATAATTCACTCATAATATTTCCTTGCTGAAGATATTTTAGTAAGCATACCAAGCCTTCCTTGCGATTATTCCAGCTAGAACTTTCACAGTTTGATATTATTTCTTCAATATTCAAACATTTTAAACTTGAGTTCTTCCAAATTTCTTTATGTAGGCCACATTGTGATCCATTTAAGTAAAATGAATCTGAAAATCGCTTATGAGAATTAATTCTGTGTTCAAAGCAAATGTTAGATGTCTCACTTTCATCACTAAAATCATTAAATAATCTTCCTAATACTTTTTTCGGAGATTTGTAATAATTTTTGTTACTCAAAGACTTAACTTCTTGACTCTGTATTAATTTCTTTTGTACCATTATTGGTTTAGGTGTAATCAAAATTGGCGGTTCTTTACTATTCATACACAATTCATGGATATTAAACCTATTAGGACTAACTTCTCTACTAATATCTCGAGATCTGGGTATACCAGAAGCAGCTCTATGTGATTTTGTTTGGACAAAATTTAATTTTGAAGATGGTGATCCAGAACAACTAGCTGGTTGAGATAATAATACTTGAACTTTTGGTCTTCCACCTCCGTTTGTTAGGTGTATATCTTTATTCTTCTTGGTAACAGATTGAATGGACTCTATGGAGTTGAATTTTTGTCTAGAAAGTGAAGCATATTCAGTACGAGCATTTGACTTCTTAGTCGCTTGCAAGTCTATTGCACTTCTTGATCTCACAGAAATATTACTATGTGAAGAAATAGGATAAGAAGTCAATTTTGTACTATCAGCTATTACAGATTTTGATAAACACAAGTTAGATCCAGAACTTGTAAGTAATATTTTACGATATGCTGGCTCTAACTTACTTAATAATATTTCTCCATGCTCAGGAAAAAGTTCACAAAATCCCCAATAAGCTTTTCGAGACAACACCCGAGCACTTGAATCAGCATCTGCAATACCCTTTTTAATGCAATCCTGTAGTATAGTTATGTGTCTTTCTATTGCTTGAGTTGGCCATGTACGCAGAATTTGATCAAAAAATTCACAACATGCACGGCGAATATCTTTTGACTTTGATCCTAGACTATTTGCAAGAATAGGTATAATACGAGGAGCATGTGTATATTCTAGAATAAATCTTATAGCAACTAATCCAGATGAAGACGTTACTTTAGCTGAATTTTGTATAAGATCAATTAAATTACCGAAAATGGCCTCTGAAAAGTGATTAAATTTAATGCCCAAACGTTGGGATAAAAATGCTATAGTGATACATGTTTCTCTAATAACCTGGGATCGCAAATCTTTAATAGATATTTGGAAAGAATGTTCTAAATACCTCAAATTATTGAAAAATTCTTCATATTGTGTTGCTCCAACTAATACAAGTGATCTAATCTTCTTTAATGAGTACACACGTTTACTCCACTCTTCATTACTATTTTGAATAGATTCATGTATTTTTTTCATAGTGTCATCTAAATCTCTTATACTAAAAATTTGTAATCTAGGAACGTCTTCAAAAGACCGAATAAATGTGTCTTCATCAACTTCACCTGCATGTGAAGCAAATAATGCTGATGACGATATAGATTTTCTTACAAAATCAACCTGTTGTAATGGTGTTGTAGAATTTGATTTTAAAGGTAAAAATGAACTTGGTTTTTTAATACTACCTTTGGCATATTTTGGTACCAATGTGCAAGTCTGATCTGTCTCATCATCGTTAGTTAAACTAAGCCCAACAAGAGCAGTTGGTAATAAATTTCCAGTTGCTTTAACTTCATCAAATTTATTCATTAAGTCTGTCATTTTGCTTTGAGGAATTGAATATTTTTTTTGAATATCAAAACGTAACTTTTCTCCAACATGCTTATACAAATCAACAAGTGTTTCAAAAGCTTTTTGTCTCACTTGAACATTTGGATCACCTAAAAGTTTTATAATCATAGGTATAATTTTTGATATTGCAATACAATTTGCACCAAATTCTTCAATAGTTAACAATAATAATTTCATAGATGCTTCTTTAACATTACTATTTTTGTGATAAAAACCATTTATTGATATTTTGTCAAACAACGCCTGAGGGCTTATGGTATTACATTCCATTAATTTCATAATAAGAAAAAGTGTTTTAACTTTAATTGATTCTTTATTATCACCAATTCGATCAATAGCTAGGGGTAGTATGATAGAAATGTAAGGCTTAAAATCTATTTTCATTCTGTTTATCAATTGTGTGATTATTTCAATCCCATACAGAGTAACTTTGGGATTGCTATTTAATAACCATTGAACAATGCCATCAATAAACATTCCAATATCTGAACATTCAATTGAATTACTAGGTTCTTCTAAATAAGTAAATAATTTACAACCAACAGTTACTTTCATTCGAATATCAGAAGTTGATAATAGAGGAATAAAACCATCTAAATCATGTGGTAACCCAGCAGCCATTTTCTTAGTCGATGAATATGTTGAAGGGAGGTTGTGAATAATACTGTATTATACGATTAATGTCCTGCAACAATTAAAAATTATAGTTATGTAAAATGTACCTATTAGAAAAAAAATGTTTCCATGATCTTGTTTACCTATTATTATATAATAAACAAAT
This sequence comes from Pentalonia nigronervosa, assembly GCA_014851325.1. Classification (NCBI taxonomy): domain Eukaryota; kingdom Metazoa; phylum Arthropoda; class Insecta; order Hemiptera; family Aphididae; genus Pentalonia; species Pentalonia nigronervosa. The sequence continues at coordinate 15,979 of JACXSJ010002238.1, read as the reverse complement.
GTATAAGCTTAATGTTTATTTAAAATATGATATGATATAGGTAGATACAAAAATGTAAGATTATACATGATAATTAAATATTAATAAACTATATTTATAAGGTATACAATTTAACTTGATGGATACTTTAATACGAAAATTATTAAATTGTTATTGCATGCTTTAATTATTATTTCTAAACCATAATTATTAATAAGTAATCATGTTGGTAATTGGTATTTTGAGTAATGGCTGCTTATATTCACTTAAAATATACATTGTATTATACTAAAGTTATTATAAAATAATTATATATCCTCATTAAGCACTTTTCCGAAACACAGGTTCTTACACCGGTAATGTCCTGGACAAGCCAAGACAGAGGATCACCGAACCCTAATTTCCCAGACTCTGAACCTTTGCCAAGGAAATATCAGATTATCAAACCAGGGTCAGATAGAGAAAATTAGGACCAAGTGCATGAATGAATTCTGGATCCTAGTATAGTGTACCATTAGGATTTACCCATTGCTGTATTTTCAAAAATAATGGAGATATCATAATTCTATTTTTTTTTTTGTTTTTTATTATAAGACTTATAGGAATAAAGACTACAAATATTTCATACTTTAATTAAATTTTTTGATAAAAAAGTTAAAAAAAATAATTTTTAGATTCTGAGCAGAGCGAAAAATGTATTGATTTTACAATGTTGTTTTATTTTCTTTTTTGTGTCTGTGATTATCTTTTAGGACAATAAAAATGCTTTGACTTTCATTATCAGCATTTTTTTTTTTTGTAGGAAAATAAATCTAGTTGGTACTTTAAGGGGTCAAAAATAAAAAATTAAAAATAGCTTTTAAACGCGTCTGGAAAAACAAAAAAAAATTAAGAAAAAATGTACATTTTTACACAAAGTCACTTTTTGACAAAATTTATTTTGGTTTTTAGTGTAATGTTAATAAAGAGTTTAATAAAAATAATGTGTTAAACATCAACTTGCTCAGAAAAATAAACTCTATGGGCACAAAGATTATACAAACACGGGCAATAAAATATTCATTATTGACAATTATTGATTTATTAAACATAATATATTTTAAACATCAATAGTTGATTAAAAAAATATTAATATATCAAAAAAAAAAAGAAATTAATACTTTCAAAAATTTAATTATATTACAATAAACCATGTACAAGATTTTAATTTAGAACATAATATTTTATTATTATAAGTCTTCCAGACTTCCAGTATTCAACTTTTATTTCCATGTTGGTAATTCGTTAGATCAAACTATTTTCTCTAAATAATTAAATCGGACTTATTTTCTAGTTGTTATCAACATTATTATATAATAAAACAAATGACTAAATACAAATTTCAATTTTCATTGAAGTTTACGAAATTAATTATACAATATCTTATATATAAATTCATAAAATGTATTACATTAATATGATAAAAGCCAAATAATCAATAATCATAATATAAGATAGGTAACATTAAAAATTACAATTTTAAAATGTATTTTAAATTATAATAATTAATGATTTGTTAATTTGTGAAAATTATGAATAATTGTATTCATGACAATAATATTTTGTCATCGTCTTGGATTTATACCTACCTACTTCATACTTGATGGCACTCTGAAAAACCAATCTTGTCATCTTGATATTGGTTCAAGTCGTTCAACTGTTCAAGGCATGTTGTTCATCATAAATCATTGATCTTCAATCTTGTGGTGGAAGTATTAGACGCATGGACAGAATATTGGACATTTTTCTTGAAAGTTTTCCAACTTTTTACTTAAGTCTATGAGGCCTACGACAATTAACCGTAATCGTAATGTCTGACGGACCAATAACAATTAAAATCTATACTTCATTATCATTAATAATGGAATGCCGTTTTCTAATCTTTATCCTTCATACACTAAAATAGACCAAAATAGACTTTTTGTATTCCCAGTGTGTGCCAATTTGACAATACATTATATCCGGCAACCTAAAAGTTCCGTCATACACGATTGTACAACGCAAGAGACTTAAACTTTATTAATAATATATTATTAATGCTGTTCGGACGATGTTATTGAAAGAATGATCACAATGATGATTATGACAGTGCGCGTGTCGAGTTACACCACAGTACCACTGTACCAGAGTACCAATGTACCAGAGCACCATAAACGCACCGAGTTCGAGTGTCGACAATTTCGAAATAACCGCTAACCGACAAAGCAGCACTCCCGTCGAAATGACAAAATTAAACAGGTAATCCAATGCTCGTGATCACGTGACTTCTATTTCGATAGGCCTAACCTAGCCGACTATTATTTGTAATTGATTCACTGTTCCTAGTCGATCGTTGTTTTCCGTACTCGCTGTTCGCCACCGAGTTAACTGGTGTACTATTTAATTTATAACCGTGTTATTTGTGTGAGCCTACTTGAGAAATGTCGGAAAGCGATTCATGGAGTGATGATGAAGTAATTACTAATGAATGTGAATGCCTAATAGCCTAATACTTCTTTTGGTGTTTGTTTTTAGGAAAATCCTCGATATCGTGGACGAAGTGCAAGCAGAAGCCACTCGCCAAGTGGATCTGAAGCTGAAGAAAATAGCCAGTAATAATCAAAATTTTGTGGAGAACACAGTCAATAGTAAATACAAATGTTTATTAATTTTACAGGGAAGAAGAAGTTGCTGATGAACAAGAATCAGAAGACGAGAATATAAATTCTGATGATGTAAGTTCTTAATCCTGATGTAATTGTTTGGTGTAATTATTACTGTTTTATTTGGAAGCAGTATGATGAAGAAGAAGAAGACCGCCCGGTCAAGAAAAAAAAGAAAAATGAACGTTTTGGTGGTTTTATCATTGATGAAGCTGATGTAGATGATGAAATAGAAGAAGATGATGATTGGGAAGATGGAGCTGGTGAATGTGGTATTATCGCTAATGAGGTCGATGAATTGGGACCAACTGCAAGAGAAATTGAAGGACGCAGACGTGGAACAAATCTTTGGGAGTAAGACCTATTATATAATTATAAATATTTGATGGTTTGAATAGTCCAATAAATGTTAATTCAAAGCCAATTGTATACATTATAAGTAAATAATTATTCTATTAAATTTTTTAGTACTCAAAATGAAGACGAAATTGAAGAATACTTGCGTAAAAAGTATGCAGATGCTTCAGCTACAATAAAACAATTCGGAGATGCTGGAGATGATCTGTCAGATGAAATTATGCAAAAAACTCTTTTGCCTGGTGTCAAGTAAGATTTTCATTAAACTATCTATTTAAGAATGCATTAAATGTAAACTACTTTTTAAAGGGACCCAAATTTATGGATGGTCAAATGCCGCATTGGTGATGAAAAAAATACTGCTTTACTGTTAATGCGGAAATTTATTGCATACCAGTTAACAGACGATCCATTGAAAATCAAATCTATAGTTTCCCCTGAAAGCGTTAAGGGGTACATATACATTGAATCATACAAACAAACTCATGTGAAATCAGCAATTGAAAATGTTAACAGTCTTAAATATGGATTTTGGAAACAACAAATGGTTCCTATCAAAGAAATGACTGATGTTTTAAAAGTTGTTAAAGTACAAACAAGCTTGAAACCCAAACAATGGGTTCGATTAAAAAAAGGTTAATTATTTTGGTACTCAAATTTAAATAAGTTGAAAGTATTTAAAACTTAATTTGCAGGTTTGTACAAAGATGACATTGCTCAAATAGATTATGTGGACTTAGCACAAAATCAAATACATTTGAAACTATTACCAAGGATTGATTATACTAGACCACGTGGCGCTCTCAGAGTGTCAATGGTAATTAGCTTATAATTTTTGTAATTGTTATTATTTATTATTATTTAATATTTATTACTAGGATCCAGAAGCTTTGAAAAGAATGAAAAAAAGGCGTCCTGTAGCTAAACTGTTTGATCCAGAAGCCATTAGAGCTATTGGCGGTGAAGTTACCAGCGATGGTGACTTTTTAATATTTGAAGGAAATCGTTACAGCTGTAAAGGATTTTTATTTAAAAACTTTTACATGAATGCAATAATAACTGATGGAGTCAAACCTACACTAATAGAACTTGAAAAATTTGAGGACATTTCTAAAGGCTTGGATGTAGATTTAACATTATCGAATAAAGATTATTTAGTAAATAGTCAGATATTATGTTCAGGTGATAATGTAGAAGTATGTGCTGGAGAGTTGATAAATTTACAAGGAAAAGTGTTATCTACTGATGGTGACACAGTCTTAATAATGCCAAAACATGATAATCTTAATGTAAGTAGTAGTTTAGACAGCATATACTATACCATTACACATTTATTTGATGGGCTATCCTATTTTATTTTTCATTTGTCTATTCTTAAAAAAAAAAAAAGTATAGAGTATTGAAAAAAAATGTATAGGCTCTAATTTTAATTATAAGATATATTATTTAGTCAAGATTTATTATAAAATCAATTTTTGATTTTTTTTTTTTACAAAAAAATTACTGAGTAAATAAATTATCCTAAACTTGATATTTTTATTGATTATTTTGATAATTAATTCAAAATTTAAATTTTTTTCTTTTTTAAGTTTTAGATAAAGTTAATTGATTTATTGCGCTGTATTCAAATGTAACATTTCTTTCCTGGAAATATATTAAATTTTATTACTAAAGCATTACAAACCGGTAGTTATATGATATTATATTATTTTATTTAACACTAATTTAATTTCTTTATTAGTTAATTTAAATGATTTTGTATACAATAAATAATAATATGATACATTTTTAAACATAATATTTCTTTTAACATTTTTATGTTAAACTTGATAATGAATATTGTACATCTTTTGTAATTCAATTTATTTGTACATCTCTATAAGTATCTTATTAAAAATTAAATAAATCAAAAATTTATAAACTGATTTCAAATGACTAAAAAGTAAAAATATTCAAATTAAAACACAATAGCAGTACAAATTGTTACAATATTTTTTTGATAAATATTAGATAATATATGCATGTTTATTTTATGCTACTTGCAAAATAAATTTGTAAATTTATTTGCCTTAAAATACAATTGTATACATTCCATTCACCACTTTTTTGAAAAAAAAAAGTATACCTGAAGTATTATGTCATATTAAATTAAATATTAAATTCATTATATTTATTATTACATATTTACATTTTAGATTCTGTTAGATGTGTAGCATGTTCAGATTTTTAAAGTTTATGTAAACTCAATCAAGTTATAATTTATTATTTTAGATGCCGCTGGAATTTATGGTTAATGAATTGCACAAATTTTTTAAACAAGGTGATCATGTAAGAGTAGTAGGAGGACGTTATGAGGGTGATACAGGGCTCATTGTTCGAGTTGAACAAAACCGAATTGTGTTATTTTCTGATATCGCTATGCATGAACTTGAAGTTTTACCTCGTGATTTACAATTATGTTCAGATATGGCTTCTGGAGTTGATTCATATGGACAGTTTCAATGGGGTGACCTTGTTCAAATAGAGTATGTATTGAAATCTTTAATTCTGATTTTACTCAATTCATATTTATATTTTGTTTGGTAGCCCACAAAATGTTGGAGTGATAGTGAGAATTGAGCGTGAAAAAATGCAAATTTTAAACATGACAGGAAAATTGGTTGAAGCTAAACCACAATCTTTAAATAAAAAAAAAGAGCATAGAAATACAGTTGGAGTTGACGGTTTGGGAAATTCAATACAAAGAAATGATATTGTAAAAGTTATTGATGGTCCACACACGGTAATTTTCATTAAAATTGATCATAAAATGTATATTTTAAACCTATAATTATATAGTTACTATTATATTATATTATATATTTCTATAATCTAGGGACTGCATGGTGAAATCAAACACTTATATCGCCACTTTACTTTTTTGTATTCTCGTTTAATGACAGATAATGGTGGCATTTTTGTTTGTCGTTTAAGACACATTGCCCTTGCTGGAAATTTAAAAAATAAAGTAAATAGCGTATATCGTGATTTGTATTTTTGATTTAATTTTAATATCATTGATTTTGAACAATTTAGCAAGCTAAGACTATAACACAAAATGGATTTTCATCTCCACAAGCTATGTCTCCATGGCGTACCTCTGGTCAGTTTGGTGTTAAAAAAGGTATAGGAAAAGGAGAAGGAACTTTTGTAGGAACTAGAAGTAGATATGCTGGTGTTCAAAGAGATAGAGGGTTAATTGGTCAGACAATTAGGATTACTATTGGCCCTTACAAAGGTGATGTTGGCATTGTAAAAGATGCTACTGAGTGTACAGCCAGAGTTGAACTTCATTCTTCTTGTCAAACAATATCTGTGGATCGAAGAAACTTAACAATTGTTCTACAAAAACCTAAGGATGGGAGATTAACATCATCGTACTCTAGAACACCAATTAACGCTTTAACAACTCCTGGATATCGCGAAGTAGGTTTGATTCCTGTGCAAGGTTCAATAACACCTAACTATGAAGTTGGTAACCGTACACCACACTTAGGAAGCATAACTCCATCACATGATGGTTCAAAAACACCCACCCACGTTTGGGACCCAGCTTCAGGATACACATCTTCCAGAATAACTAATGAAGACTTAGAATATCCATTAGGCTCTGATACTTCTTATGGAGAGTCTCCATGTACATTGTATGGTTCTTCACTTCATTCCTACTCACCATATCAAGAAATAACACCATCTAGTTGTAACAGTATGTCATAATTATATGGTTATTATCTTGTGTTAATGTAAAATATGTTTTTATGTTGTTATTATTATAGGTGTTAGTTCTTATACAAATAGTCCAAGTCCAATTGGTACAAATAGCCCTTGCAGTGTACAGTTCAATCCGGCTTCATCACCATTAGTAGATGAACATCTTAAAGACAACATCTCAAAATCATAAGTCATTTATTATACTGATCATATTTAAAAAATAAAAATTACAAAACTGTTATATTGAATAATATAATTCAAGTTATTCAGACTATATATTTTAATGAATCCACATTCCTCAATTAATTAGTTTTGTCAGTAACAGCAATATATTTTTATATTTGAAAACATCTTTATATTAACTTCATACTGAATAAAACAAAGCAATGTTTAAGACAATTATAGTGAAAACTATTAGCTAGTATTATAGGTAATGATTATGAGACTACTTTTATTAGTTTAACACTCATATTAAAATAAAATTGCATTTTTATTTATTTATTCAAAACGTAAATTGTATAATATTTTTAAAAAGTTATGATTTATAACATAAATAATAGTAAAACTTTGATTAAAAAAAAAAATACTTCATGTGATGTAAGTGTAGACATCAATATAAATAATTACTGAACTCCAAGTTGATGCATTAAAATTGGCACATAATCATCATATTGTGCTAGATAGAAATTACCAGCAATGGGTGTTCCTAATTTGTACTTTTTTGAAAATTTTTGAATTGAAAAATTAAAACGCTTTTCAGCAGTCCTAAAAATATACATGTTTAATATTAAAGTTTGTAAATGTAAATAATAATCTGTTTAAGTAGTATAATTAATGATTGTAAATTTGTAAAGATTGTATGGTATACATATAATATTACCTATTGCTTATATGCTGCTCGTTAAATATCAATCTTGATGGTTGCTTGTATACTAAAAACACATAACGATGAAGTCCTAAAAATATTGAAATATAATTTGTAGGTAAACCTTAAATTTTAATAAGTTATAGACTTATATATACTTGTATAAAATATTTATTAGGTACCTGTATTTGGTGGAGTTGCAGAACCAACATAAGCAGTTAATGTCTCTCCCATACTCACATCTGCACCCGGTATGTTTCCTACCAACCAATGTTGAAATTCCTTTTTTTTTGGTCCAGCATCTGGATCTGAATAGATATTAAAAAAAAATGTAACAATTTTTTATGTATAGCTCGGCAATATGCTCACCAATTAAACTTAATGTATAGAATGAATATTGTTCGGCATTCCATCCGACTGATGGCTGGTCTTTAACCTGAGTGGGTGTTAGTTCATTACCAAGTTCTGCTTTTAAACCACTTTGATAATATACCTATAATATTATATCAGGTTTTAGGATTTAGATTATTTGAATATTTGATGTGTTTTATTTTTACTTGTAACATTTCCTTTGGAGCAATAGGAATGACGTCTGGTACGATTAATTTGTTTTTCATAGCTTGTTCAACATTAAACTTGCATGCAGATACGCTTAGCATAACCTATAGAATCATGAACTTTATAATATATTTTAAAAACAATGATAGAATTCAATTCGGGTTTTAACTTAAAAATAAGCATGATAAAGCCCAATAGTGAAAAATATAGGTATGTACTCTTACCAGATATAATGTTAAACACCACATCATTATTATATACATATGATTATTGTAAATTAAATAATAGAAACATAAGAACTGTCTTACGAGCAACCAACAATTAACTTATGAGCTCAAAGTGTTCTCGTTTGGATTGTTAAATAGGCAAAGATAAATGAGAATAATCGCGTAGAACAATGATAAATCTACAATAGTATATCTGTTTTTAATTTTGAATACCCCTCAGTAGTTCCAGTTTAAACACATTATCTTCACTGTTGTCTTTATGGTTTAGTCTATTATAGTAAATATTAGGTACCTATATATTATTTTATAAATTTGCCATCAGTGGTGACTCGCGACATAAATTGTAAAGTTATCATATTATGAAAATATAATTATGACCATGCAATTCTACATAAAAAAAAAATTAACGTAAATATGTTTTTATGCCGGATGCAATTTTTGGTATGGGTTCGTTGTTTAAATTTACTGGATGTACTATACCTATATGGCTATATGACTAAACAAACCTATTATATATGCACCCGTTAATACGTAGTGTAAGTACCTACATAGAGTTATAGTAGGCATATTTAAATAACCATCATACTTTACATAAATGCATATTGGTGTAAATAGTATAACTATATACAAGCTGATAAAAGTAAATAAAATACCTAATTAGGTTTAATATAAGCACATTTAACATTATTTAGATATACAGTATATACACATGACAATGGGTCAATTCCGTATAATATGTAAATAACGAACAGTTCTTAAAATTAATTAAAATGCTCGTCGCTCGACGAATTAGACAGGTGTTAGGTGTAGGTGCCTAGATAAAAATAAAATACAGGTATCTATATACGTTTTGGGGAACGAACACGTACCAACAAGGCGATAAACGGTTGAGCAAGTAGTAAATTGTAGAATAATATAGAGTTAACGGTACGGAAATATTTCTCACCAGCATGTAGTAGCTAGGGTTCGATCGTGATGTATTATAATTAATGTTTATATAGTTATAGGTAGGTCTTCGACTTTCTTTTTAAGTATAGTAACTGGCCACTTATTATTTTAAAAACCTTATAGGCCGCTTTGTATACAGTCATATTCAGTAAAACCCCGAATATCCTTCGCTCTCTCGTCCGTCAACTTCAGTTATAAGTCATAATGGTATCGTGAATAATTATAAATTTAGTATACACGCCAATGTTTTTATCTATAAATAAATTATATCGCAATAACTCATTTTAGATTCTGAGCGGAACGATGAATGAATTGATTTTACAATGTCGTGTGTGTGTGTTTTTTTTGTCTATCATCACGTTTTAGAGCAGTAAAAGTGCTCCGATTTTCTAAATAAAATATTTCATTCCATCAAATTTCTTAAAAATTTTATAAGATTGAAAATTTAAAACAAGATTTTTCGTAAGTAGTTCATAGTGTGACCAAATAAATCAAAAAAATAATTTTTATAGACATTTTTATTTAAAGTATGGACATCGAAATATCGAACGTTTTTAAATTATTTTGTAGTTAAAAATTTATAAAATTATCAGTTTTTATAGCTAAGGAATGAAAATTTAAAACAAAGTTTTTTGTAAGTATAGTTATAAGAGTAACAAAAATATCAAAAATATACCTGTACATGGTTAATTTTTATAGATATTTTAAATTCAAATTTAGAGGAAATTAGATAATTAAATGAAAAATAACGATGTTATTTATTTCGTTGTGATTTAAAAATATTATTCGTGGGTGTTTGAAACTATAAAGTATATTATTATATTTTATACACAATTAAATTTTCAAATGCAATGTTTTCTGCGAAAATTAATGTAACCTACTGTATTATTAATAGTAAAATAAATTATTTTAACAGAAATAATATCTTAATATACACTTAGTTATGTAGGCTGACATACTGTCTTCCCTCAGAATAGATTTTTTGTAATTTGTATGCACTATGCCACTATGCAATGATTTTATATCATTGAACTCAAATTTAACAAATCCGTTACAGTGATCCCACTCGACATTCACTGTACAGCAGAGTGGTATTAACTACTTGCCGACTTTTTTTTTTTTATGAATTCTCCGTAAAATGTTGAGATTTCAAAATTTAAAAATGTCAATTTAGGATTAATCAAATTTAAATTTTCTCTGTGTGATGATTTCTTAAATATGGTATCCATTTTTCGAAGAATACAATATATTGTTTAAATCAGTTTAAAATGATCTTTGGACTATTTATAAACATCTAGGAAAACTGTGGATGCTTTCAATATGGCGGATTAAAATTTGGGCGGCGAATGTTTCCAGGGCCGTCCAGGTGGTGTGGTGTAGGGGTGGGCCACCCCCCCACGACAGTTATAGTTGGGCCAAGTTGGCATAATGGCTCATCGATAGGTCATTGAGTCGGCAATTTAATAATATTTTAAGTATTTTATTATAATATTTAACTATAAATTGTATTTATATTATACAATAAAATTCATAGTTTAAGTATTTTCCTATGAAAAAAAAAATATCTACTTTATTTATAATATTGTAGATATAAGAATATCATACAATAACTATAGGTAATATTAATATTATAACTGATAAGTAAAAATAAAAATAATAATAAAATGACAATGAAATGCTGTCGTTCCGCGAAAGTGCTTACTGCTCGATAACATGTTATAAATAGATCTGGTGTACAAAGTACAAATCGTCAAATTGGCCGTCTGTAGCCTGTATCGCCCGTATCGGCACATAATAACTAATGTTAAGGCCTTGTCAAACAGAGCGCGTTATTCACGTCGCGTTATTATCGTCGCGTTATTAACGCTACCGCTGACGTTACATACGTCAGACAGAAACCAAAGCGTCGCGTTAAAATAGGTAGGTTGATAGGTTGGTAGTAGTTGATATTATAATTTATTATAGCAGTGTTGTTAGTACGTTTGCAAAATAACGCTGTATCGCGCGTGATTTTGTAATTTTGTACAACGTCGCGTTCTACCACCGCGTTAATCACGCTGACGAGCCATGTTTGACGGTCAATATGATTTGTAATTGAATACAACGCGACGGTCTATAACGCGACGTTAATAACGCTTTAACGCGCGTTATAACGCGCTCTGTTTGACAAGGCCTTTATTGTTTAATGACTACGCACTACATTGTGTACCATAGACTAAACAGTTAGCTGCACATAGATTTTGAATTTTCTATAACTTTATATTTATACTTTATAGTTTATACGTAAGTCATATTATATTATAATGAGTGCCAAAAATATTAATCGCAAAAGAAAACATATTATAGTTGAGTGCTTAGAATGTGGCAGCAGATTTAACGACGATTTTAAAAAAAAGCACGAAGAGAAGTTACATAATGGTAAACGGGTAAATGTGAAACATGTCGGCGCTCCAAAAAACCCGTTCGAAAGTGCGACATTTATCGAAACAGATTAAACTACATAATATGATTCCGGTAAGTTTTTATATTTGTTATATAGCGTAATTGAATCCAATTTTTAATTCCATTTTAATAATATTAAATTATTGGAGAGTGGATATAGGTACTATTTTATCATTGTTTTTAAGTCTGTACTTAATATAACAATTTTCAGTTGTACATAATTTGTAATTTAATATGACATTAAATATACAGCCCAAATATTTAAAAATTAATTATTCCAATTTCACTATAAGTACCTACTATAATATTTATTATTTTTAATTTAGTCAAGTTCATCTCAGACCATGCATAATCCTTGTCAGACTGAACCTAAATCTGAAGAAACAGAATCTGTATTAGACGAGGTAAGAAATTATAATGCTATGAATATATTATTATTGGGACATTATACATGGCAAAAAATATTAGAAATAGACTTTTTCATATGACATTAAACGTACAGTTCTAAATACAATTTACAAATTAACGATTTTGTTTTACGGATGTACCATAATATTAATTTTTTTTTTTAATTTAGTCAAGTTCAACTCAAATAGTCCCCATAACAGATTCTACAAATGTGGTTGACTATGATAAAATGGATGTAAATTGGTTGCTATGTGCTTGTCAGTTAGCAAATATTTTTGAAGATTTAACTGAAATTGGTAGGTACAGTTTTATCCAAACTAAAAACTGAAACATTACCAAATCCAATTATATTTATATTAGAAAGTGTCCAGATTATCAACAGAATAAAATCTAAATCTAAAGAATTTTTAAAAAATTCAAATATTGTATTGGAACAATTTTCAGAAGGTACTGTAACTTCATTGTCAAACAATATTATTGATGAGTTTATAAATCATGATCCAGGTGGTCGTGGACCAATAATTTCAAGTTCGCAACATCAATACCTTATAGCTCTAGGTCCACATCAACCTAAGCTAACTAGATATCCAGTAAATCCTAACATTAACCAATGTAAACAGCACAGTTTTAGTTCTAAATGGTTTAATGAGTATCCATTGATTGAATATAGTATTTTGAAGGATGCTGTATTCTGTTTTGTTTGTTCATTATTTTCACGAGGGGCTGGTAAATTGTATTCCGACTCAGCATGGGTAAAAACTGGTGTTAATCAGTGGCATAAAATGAAGAGTTGTGGTGCTAAAAAGCTGGGAAAACTTGAGCAACATTTTTCTTCTACTTCACATAAAGCAGCGTTAAATGACTACTATCTCTATTCATGACTAATTCAAATCACATTGATATCATTTTAAACAGAGAAAATAGAAAAAAAGCAATACAATTAGAGCAAGAAAAAGATTTTAACAAGAATATTGTTATTATGTTATTTGATATTGCTCGAACATTATCTTGGCAAGGGTTAGCGTTTCGAGGTGATGGTGATGAAAGTGGTGGAAATTTTATGCAATTAGTTCAATTATTGTCTAGGCATAACCCATTAATGGATCGTTGGATTAAGGAGACTTCTATACGGGCATATAAAGTTCATTACTTAGGACCAAGATCACAAAATGAATTCATTGAATTATTGGCTAACGAAACACGTAAAATAATTGTAAATGAAGTAAAAGAAGCAATTATTTATTCTGTATCGGCTGACACAACACCTGATATATCACATGAAGATCGTCTAGCAGTATGTACATGTTATGTGAATAGTCAAGGGCAGGCTGTTAAGCGACTTTTAGAGATATCAAAAGGAACAGATAAGACTGGTTTAGGTACAGCTAAACAAATTATAAATATATTAGAAAATAACACGTTGAATCCAGGGTTAATAACTTTTCAATCATATGACTTCGCTAGCAATATGTCTGGAAGATTGGATCCCCATATGAAATTGTCAGAACTAACTGATCATCGAATTCCATTCATACCTTGTCAGGCTCACAGGCTTAATACATTTTTAGAGCATAGTTGTGATGCAAGCACTATTATTGCAAATATGATTGATACTTTAGAAAATCTCTATGTATTTTTTTCTGCAAGTAATAAGAGGTATGGTTTACTGAATATAAAATTATCTGAAATCGAAAATGCGTTGCAGCTAAAAAATTTATCAAATACACGGTGGATAGCAAGAGCAGGAAGTATCAAAGCTGTGTGGGGCTCATTAGAAGCTATTATTAAAAGTCTTGATGAAATATGTTCCGATAATGGACATTTTGACAAGGGAACAAGATCTAAAGCACTAGGCCTTCAAAAACAATTACTTTCATTTGATTTTATTGTTTCTATCATTTTTATGAAGAATATTATGTACAAATTAAAATGTCTTACTGAAACTCTTGAAACTAAACATTTATGTATAATTGATGCTATAGCTTTAATTAATTCCACTATGAAAATTATGACTGAGATAAACACTGATGAACACGCTATAAATAATTTAATTGACAGCGCTTTATCTTTTGCAAATTTACTTGGAACAAACCAAGAGAGTTATTTTAAAGCACATCAGATTATGTCCTAAATGAATTGACTCAAGACCATCAACTGAGGTTGAATTTACAATACATTTATTTTATCGAAGATAATTTAAGTTAGTTCTTGATACATTGATCACATTATCAAATAGCAACTTAAAACAATGTATTTCTTCTATTCACCCATTGTTCAAATTATTTTCACAACCTTTAGACAAATCAAATATTACTCTTGAAAACATTACAAATTCACTCTTTTTATTTCCACCAGATAGTACAGATTCCAATCTAAAAGATCTAGATTTAGTCCAGGCTCAATTAGAGATATTATTTAACATGTTACCAAATGAATCAAAAAATTTTAAATGTTTAATGGAAAAGTCTGAAGAAGTCAAACATATTTTACCATGTGCTAATTTATTATGTCGTTTGGCTTGAACTTCTCCAGTGACTGTAGCATCGAATGAAAGGACATTCAGTAAATTGAAATTAGTTAAGACATTTCTCAGATCGACAATGAAGGATGACCGATTAAATTCCTTAGTAATATTAGGAATAGAAAAAGATATTGTGGACCTATTGGATATTAATAAATTAGCACAAAAAGTGGTCAAAATTGAAAGAACGCAGAATAGAAATTTAACTGTTAATATTTTACAGTCGCTACGCGAATGTCGTCCGCTACACACGCGTCCTACTCCGTTGAACATAAATCGTTTTCTTTCTTAAACCCGAGTTTACAGAAAAATTTGATTTTACTACAGCTGGATGCAGGAAAAAAAAATTGATTCAACCCGTATCTTTCTCGTGTGAATAAATCACTTTTCATCTAGAAATCTACAATAAACTGGTAATTATAAAAATCTGCCATATGCGCACGGTTTTCCCTTACTGTCTCAGTCGGCGGCAGCCGTAATCTCTTCTCTTACGTAACCCGATAACGAACAATGTCTAAAAATGGTAATGCTAATCTAAATCGTAATAACAAATCAAACAATACCAACTCTAATACATCCCGTATATAGTGTGTTTCAAGTGATGATGTATTTTCGAACACCAACGAAAACAACATAAATATTCCTGAATATAAAATGGTACATTCCAAAAATAAACGTATTCTATCCATTGATAATTAATCGTCAAATTTCAATAAAAAAAATATCAAACCTATTTTTGCATCAACAAATAGATACGCTATTCTCGACAATGAAAATAATGAAAATAATAACACTGAATCGAATCAAACTAAATCTGATGCAAATCAAGTTAATTCCAATGCTAGCATGGACATGGACGAAATAAAAATCAAACCACCTCCACCCATTTTCGTCCGCGGATTGTTGGACTTTGCCGCATTTCGTACTGTTTTAATCAACTTAGTTGGAACCAACAACTTTTTTGTCAAATTAACTTCCAAAAACCTAATCAAAACAATCAAGCAACTCTGACACCTACAGATCGATTATAAAATACTTAAAAAAGTCTAAAGCTGAATACCATACATTCCAAGCTCAGGAAGACAAATCCTTCCGTGTAGTTGTTAGAAATTTGCATCCATCTACCCCAACAGTTGATATAGGTATTGCTATTCAGGAAATTGGATACACAGTTCGTAATGTTACAAACGTTTTACACAAAACCACAAAAAGTAAACTTCCGATATTCTTCGTTGACTTAGAA